>LPNX010613252.1:204245-231387 GCA_001517045.1 Pseudotsuga menziesii
GTCAAACTGAACAAAGAAAAATTTCACTGTTGCACCCTTTCAGATATGAATATCACACCTTTCAAAACGTCCTTTCACATTCTTCCATTGATACTCCACCTCAGAGATCATTTCCGCAGCTTGGAAACCATTTCCGCACCTCTATCCAACATTTGCAGGTGCTTTTGCACTGTCAAAATTCTTTCCGCAAGATCATCTTCCTAATCCAATCAGAGTCATTGATCCTATTTCTAATTCAATATGGATCGACGATCTAACCATTGATGTCTGCCTCAAAATCGCTTGTCTCCACTAATATTGCCTCATCAACAATTCCCCACCGTCGATCTTCGTCGGGCATTTTCATGACTATTGATCTCCAGATTGCAAGATGCAGGATGTGGGATGTCGACTGTTAATTTATTCTTTTCCGCAAACTTATTTCCACAAGTTTCTTTCCGCACCATCGATCTATTTTAGTGGAACTAACTTCAGCTGTCCGATCTTTCTATATTGTGGGATGCGAGATGCGGAAATGTAACATTTCGACTTTCCACAGTATTCTTTCTGCAATATCCTATCCACAATTTTTATTCCACATCATCGGTCTTTTGTGGAGTCTTTCCTGGCCATTGATCTTGTGTACTACAGGATGCAGGATGCAGAATCACACTTTCCTATTTTGGACCTCCGGAATTTCCTTTCGCAACGTTTTTTCAACATTTTCCTAGACCGTTGATTTCCTTGTGGATTTACTCCTTGCCGTCAATCTTGATGTCTTGCGGAACTTTGGATTTTCCACCTAACTTATGTAAACTTGATCTTCACCGTCATATCTAGTGCGGGTTGCTCCCTAACCATCCATTCTAGAACTAATGCAAATCTGCATTATTTCTTTATGGATTATACAAAAACTGATCCTCATTCATCGGATCTCATGCAGATAAATATGCCACCTCATTATCATGCCATGTCATCACTACTTTCATCTATGCCACCTCATCATCATGCCAGTTTGTATTTAATTTGACTTATGCTGCGTTAACTCTATGTTAACTTTTCCATGGTATCTTTTGCTTATCCTTTGTACTTCATAAGCAACTTTTCCATCACTACCTTAGTCTTTCATCATTATTAGGACACGATCATATTCCATGTCATGATATGTGTCATGCCACATCCTCAACTATTCCATGTGATGCCATCATATGTGTCATGCAACATCCTCAACTATGCCATGCCATGCCACATCCTCACTACTTAAGTCTTTCACTGAGTTTGTCCTGCCATCATATCCACTAGTTATTCCTTTGTCATTCGTGAACACCTTTGACATCAATGACAACTATAACCCAAATTTGTCAACACGTGCAGACACAGATGACGATGCATGAAGTGACTATACAAGTACTTGATCCAATAAAGTACAATACTATTGCTAAGGATGCCAGTGCATGGGCTACGTATGTTTTTAGCAGGGTAGGGCCTCTTATGGAATCGTTTGTACTTTCCTGTGTAAAGCACTAAAAGACAAATAGTGGGAATTTCTAGGGTTAGGGTAGGTCAAAGGTCACAAAATGACAAATTCAGATTCTAATAAATAGGGGTAGAAAGTACAATAGAAGGACTTTTCGCTAGCACAAAGAAGGTTGGACTATCTGTAAGAGAACTAATTTTCTGCTAATAAAGAAGGGCTTGTTTTTGTTAGGAAATGTTGTGCAGTAATTTTCTTGGATTGTTTGGAAGTCACAATGTGGAATTACTTCTTTTGGTTTCCATGCAACTGTGAGATCATTCTAACTATTATGAATGAGTTCTTTGGTGATGAATGATTTTTCTTTCCAAATAAATGTCTGTGTATGAAATGAGCAATGAATGTTTTATTATGTCAGAGCTACCTTTGATAGTATTTCTACTGTGAATATGCATATGAAATTGAAACATCGATTTGTGAGATTAATATGAATAGTTATAGTACATTGCTCTAACTTTAAATTTTCTCCCTGCGGGGATAGGATAAATTAGAATAAGATAGATTAACTTAGTCTTAGATTTATAAGAATAATTGAGAATGAAGGAACGGTAAGACGAGAGGTAAGAACCTGCGCATCACTTGTGAGGGTTTTTGATGATCAATTTTATGTATTTAGGCACTTGCATCTCATATTTAAAAACAAAATTACATAAACGGTGAACCGAGCCGTAACCGGTAAATATTTAAACAAATTAATCTGTGGTAGCCGGACCATTAACCAGACGGATTCCCCACACCAAACGGTGGGCGATCTAATTGTGATTTTTTATTGGGGAGAATCCCTACTGTTGGTACCTGGGATTTTTCTAGGAATCAACAGGTTCTCATATTATTTGAGGAATTCTTTTGTAGCTCATCTCTCTTATATGTCTTGTATTTGTGCTCTACTCTTATATTTGGTGTACAAAGTGAATACTTTTATTTATTATGACGTATTAATTATTTATTACTTCAAATTATTATTCAGGATATCAAATCAATTAAACCCCTCATTTTCCTCTTGAATCCACTGCAATAAGAACATATTCATGTACCTTTGGAAAATACTCTTTCTTCCACACCACCATCTCAAGTTAGGTTCCATTCTCTTGAAGGGTAATTTTATGTATATTCTCTTACAAGATAGTACACACCTCTTGAAATTATCATATGGCCTCTTGAAGTTATCTCCTATGCTTATGTGTGACCATGAAACTCCATCACCTCATAAAATTTATAGTACACCAAACAAATTCCTCCCACCATAACAACCATCGTCTCCCCCCCATAGGATGTAGAACAAGGTTCCAAACATTGTGTATAAGAGAATATAAATTTGGATATTCCAAACGAAAAACATTAATATTGAAATAGGGTGAGATATTGGAGTCCATGACACACCCTACTGAGATATAGGTCATAATGGGTAGGTGATCCAATGACAACAGTCACCACATCAAGAGGATGCATATTCATAGAAAATGATATGTCATCTAATAGACCATAAAGTTGATCCAACCTACGATGTTAGAGCACTACAATGTATTTGGACCAAGTAAACTATCCAATATCATATTCTACCCTTTCTTTCCCCAATCAAGATAAAAAATCAAAATATAAAATTTGCATGTATACCATGCTTGCTTCTCCAAACTACCAACCAATGAAACAAATCCTCCTCCTTTACCACCCTCCCACTCAAATGTGTTGAAATACTCACCAAGAGTCCATTCAACATTTGCGAGAGAGGAACCCATCCAAACTGAGAGAAAAGTTCAAGAAAACTAAGATTTGGTGCATATACTAAAAAAAAATTCCTTAACAGTCTCTTTTGAAATGAGAGTAATCCACACACAATAATTACTTTGGTCACTCTCAAAAGCTATAACTAAATTATGCAGATAATATTATACATCTAGCACCATTTCCCCTCCTCCATGATCATTATTTGTGGCCTAGAAGGGGCCATTCCAAACATAACTCATGTAGTTTCAAAGTTTAAATTGAGTTGACTTGACTTTCCACAAAAATATCTCTAGTTTGAACCTCTAAATAAATCTTTGAATAATCTACTTTCTACTAAGGATCATCATCTGTTTGACATTCCAAGACAAATGGGATAGGTTCATTCAAGGAATAAAAGATTGGATAGACTACTAAAATGATGGGTTAACGATAAATTCCCCAAAGAATATGTACCCATCTCAGGAGAACATGACACGATCCCTTTGAAGGACTTTACCTCAGGGAAAATTCTATGGATGCATAATTTTTTCAAAGTGTAAAAACCTTGGAGAAACTATCTAATTTTTAAATTTGCAACCATAAAATGTTTGGATATTTTTTTTGTAAAAATTTTCAAATTTTTAAGGACTTTATATAGTTTTTGGACAATTTTGGCGATTTTTAAGGTAAAAAAAAATTATCCCATGGATTTTGGCTAAATCATCTTTTAAAAAAGAGGAAAATTGACGATTTGTTTTTGGAAAAAAAGGTCAAAAATTAGACCATGGGATAAATTATGCCCCTAAAATTTTCCTTACTTCACTCACAGTGTGGGACTCATCTCTCTACCATATCTCTCCAAGGTAGTAAAAGATTAAGATCCCTTGTTCTTGTTGTATTTAACCTATCATCCCTCATCAAAGTCCATAATTGAATCAAAAGACTACCATTACCTGAAATTTTCTACACAATATGGCCTAAGGAATATCTAAAGGACATCCATAGTTACCTAGAGCCAACTATTGAACCAAACCTCAACCACCTTTAAGAACCTCGTGAACCACAAGTGTCAAAGTAGGAATCTATCCTTCGACATTGATCTGAGATCCATATCCCTTGACAACTTGGATTCAATGCAGTGACAAACCAACCTTTTTAGTTAGAGTTTTTTTATGTTGAAGAACCTACATCACCTAAATATTGTGTATCCCTCGGAATGGGATTTTGATGGAGATAGTCTCATATGAGATGGTCTTGCACTTGGTAGGAAAAGCAAGAATTCATCAAATTAAAATAGTGGACCTTTTTTGTAGGAATGAATATACTATGATCATTGAAATAAAAAGAGGTTAGCTTCTTCAAATCAACCTCTACACAAACTTAGGTTTCCACAGAAAGAGCTATGTCTATTATCTAGGATCAAAACCTTGCTAAATTGGTTGGTGAATAGATAAAATGCTGCCTCAAATAAACAAGATGAGAAGGAAACTCAAGCGAAAGAGTATAGTGAGATTTCTGTTTGTCTTTTGGGTTGAAATCTAATCTCCAAGATTGCACATAATCCAATGAACCTGTAATATTCCATGTACCATACCAAAGGGTCTGTTGTGCTGTTAATTTGTTTCTAAACAAAAGATAAACATATTTGTAACCCAACCCTAGTGTGAATTAAGAGAAACTCCTTTCACCTCCTAGTTCAAGAAGCACCATTTGTTGAATGTACCTTCTTTTGACCCACCAATACAAAAATAATAGATCACCCCACATCGCTCAAGTTTATGCCTCTCTTCTGCATACTCCTTCTTACTAAATAGGAAAAAAATGAAATATTCTTCCCATGAAGCATCCACATCATGAGGTGTTCTATAAACCTCTTCAATTGTTGAGGATATACCCTCTTTAAAGAGGGTATCTCCTCATTACCAATCAATAATTTCAATTAATTCTGACTATATTCAACTTTTATTCAACAAACTTGCACTCTCTCGTCCCCTTTGGTTTTAGATCCAACTAAGACACCACTATAGATGTTGAAGAATCCTCGAATGTACATCCTAGTTTTCGAAAACCATTTGGGTTTCTAAATCATCCTCCAAGCTAACCACTAAATCAATCTTTAAATCACTTGATCTAGGTGCATTATCATTGTGCAAAGGGGGCCATTCCTCTCACTAATTAATATTAGGAGCTATAGTAGAATGAACTATATTACTTAGTGAAATAAAAATATTCTTAGCTAATCTATTCCAACATTTGCAATATAAGGGAATTACTTCCAGTGGATATCGTTCCCTATATTTGTCTCTTCAAGAGTAAACATATCATCCCATTCTAAGGGAGGTGATCTCCCTCTATCCATATATCACAATCCCTTTCAACATGGATATATGGGTATGCCCATGTTCACATGAAATTTTTATGGATCAAATTCATACAACTATGGACTACTCCTCTGATCATATCTCTGCCCCTCCTTCACATAGTCTCTCGCTCATTTGTCTGTCATTTACTAGAAAATTTATTTTCATTATAGATTCTTGTATTTCATTCACAATTTATTTCAATATTTTGAGTGATAAGCTTGTAATATTAAATTTAAGTAAACATTTAATAACAAATATTTTGTAAAAACCTTTAAAATCAATTGTGATGAATTGTTCTAGTGGAATATCAAATACAATTTACAAGTCAAACAATTCAAAAATATCCCTTCAGTGAAAGAGAGGGCCATAGAGAATTTATTATGACATAATATTTATCCATCCTCCCCTTATTGTTGAGCAAGGGGCCATGCTAGACCCCCCGTAAACTCCATATTGTCCACACCAACATAGTTCCAAAACTTAGTGAAGGTTTCCTCTAGTTGAAATATAGTGAACTTGATGTTGGTAGGCTATATTGTTGAAAATGACCAAGTGTAGAGAATATAGAGTAAGCCAACATCATAAACAGAAAAATCCATTGTAACATGTTGATTATATGAAGTTACAAAGAGAGTATCAAGGTGTTCTTGACGTTAAAACAACTAAAAATAATACACCCAATAAAGGTCAACATCATAATGTGGAAAGAAGAGATCCAATCTAATATAAGTATTGTGAAGTTGATGTTAGTGAATTGGATTGCTGAAAATGACCAAGTGTAGAGAATATAGAGTAAGCCAACATCATAAATAGAAATACTCATTCTAACATGTTGATCTAATGAAGGTACAACGAGTGGCTCAATTGTTCCTGAAGCTAAATTGGTTGAAAATATTACATCTGGTAAATACCAACATCATAATATCGAAATTATAGATCCATTGTAATAGACTGAGATCCATCCTTGGAATAATTTGTATGTAGAGTAAATTGTCATATGAATTTGTGAGTACATGCTCCATAAATGAAAGAGAGTAAGCATGCGTGTCTCCCACAAGAACATGTAGTCATAGGACCACCAATATCACTATAAACCAAACAATGATATGTAGCATAATGTCAGTAAAATAAATCACTATAAAAAAACACCAACTCTTAGAATAAAAAGAACATATCCAAATGTGGTGGCATCAAAGATGAGATCATCACTTCCCAAAACTAGTAATGCTAAAATATGAAATGTGTACCACCATATGTGAATTTTAAGAAGAATACTTCACAAGGATTAGATGAAACCATCCAAGCAAATCATTAATTGAAACTTTATCAAGGGCTTGGGAAAATATGTCAAACCCAATGTGATGCCATGAATTTATTCAACCACATATGCAGTGGGAACAATGAATGTCACAAATATTTCAACACATGAATTTTGGGAAATTCCCTTGGAAAAACCCTAAAGGGAAGACCAATCACAATGATAAATTTATCATGAAGAAATAAATAATTTTAAAATCGTATGTTTTCGACAAATCAAATCACTGTACTTATCTTAAACAACCAAGTAAACACCACCTTGATTTATGTGCAGAAGTATAAAGTAAATTGTACCATTGATCTAGCTATAACAATAGATTCAAAATATGAACTTGATTTTGTACTTGGAGGTACAAACTATACATATTTACCATAGCAGTAAATTGACTTGAAATCTATACCAAATTTTGTGTAAAAGATGATTCGATTTATGTGCCAAAGTACGTTGTATGGAATATGTATTTTTTTTTAACAGAAACTATAAAAGGTTTATATAAAAACAAGCTGTGCACAACCATTCATTACAGTAATGGTATTATAGTGTATTTATGCAAAGCAAAAATGCTGCACAGAGAGCCTATCCAAGAGATTTTCCAAAAAACTTCACATAGTGTCTGTCCAAAACACCTAATACCGTGGGTAGTGTATACCCGAAAAAACTGATTACATATTAAAAGACAAAAAAACATTCAGCCATATCTAAATAAACCAGTTTAAGGGTTGCCTCTGATATTTCTTGGTTGAGCTACTGACTCCTCCTCCATAGGATGCACAGCTTCAGCAGTGTCTCCATAAACTCTGCTATTTTGATTCATGGCCATGAAGTGTTGAAGGTCCTCTTGAATCCTGTCGACTTTACCCATGATTTCTCGGAGATTACTTTCATTGTCATCAATGCAGGCATCATGGTTGCTAATCTGAAGGGAAGTGTAACTCACTGTTTCGCCCATACTCTTCACTTCTCAAGCCATTTCCTTGTTGTCCATGACACTTATTGCAAGCATTTCATACAGTCTCCATAGATTCTTTTTAATGTCCATAATACCTGTGCTTTCGCCTGCCTATGCCATTCTGCTTACCTCGGTCGAAATGCTGATTCGAGCGAAATGGTTTTGAATTGCAGAACTGGAAGGGTCACAGGATTTGTTCACAGCCTGAAGATGAATAATGAAAAGGCCTAGCACAAGAAGCTCCTGATGTAGCGAGAAGTCACCTTGCTTGTGACAAACCAGAGTGCCTACCACACCTTCCTGCCACCCCGAGCAGTGACAGCCTAAAACCAAGCTTCGTCCCCAATTACCAGGAGTTGTGGAAAAACCTGAGCCAAGAGTGACAGCGCGCGACACTGTGAGAGAGCTACACGAATAGGAGGAGAAGGCTGCAAGTGTGAACCGTTCCTTCACTATAGAATGAATGAGAGGGAGAGCCTGCCACGGGAGGCCTTGCAACCCCCCTTGTCCAATGCCTGTGACAACCTTCAGAAGGATTCGCAGAGCTTCATGTAACCCAGGGCCGAGAATTGAAATGGTATGAAGAGCCATATCGCTTCCAAGAGAAGACATGGAGCTTGGAGCGTGCGAGAGGATAATTCCCTTAACCCGAGGCCTAGAGTCCTTAAATGCTACAGCGTCCGAAAGATGGAGGGAAAGGTGTGAAGGCCACACGGCAAGGGGAAAAGGACTGTCAAATAAATGAAGGGAGCCGACGGATGGCAATTCGAAATGGAGGCCAGCTGCAATGTGATGCAGGGTGATGGAGAAGGGGAGAGAGGAAGGGATAAGGAGATGAGAAGGATGGAGGAATAAGGAGAGGGAAAAAGGATAAGGGAGACGAGGGGAGGGGGTGAAAAAAATAAGGAGATGGAGAGGAGGGGGGCCAAAGAGGCTAATGTGGAAATGAGAGGAGGAAGGATTATTCGAAAGATTGATCCTCCAACTATGGCCATACAAAGGGTACTCTCTTATCATGAGAATATGGTGTTGATTAGGGGATATCCAAGACCTCATTATGGGACATATTTTAGGATGGGAGGATTCCCATTTTTCCTGTAGTGACCTTGTGGGAGAGAGGCCCCCAAATTAGCCATTATATCCGCTACAGAGTTGTTGAGCCGAAGAATGTGAAGAGGCTCATAGGAATTGTGCATAAGGAGCTTTACTTTGTTATAGAAGCGGTGAAAATTGACAGCTCCCATGGGGTTTTCATTGATCAGTTTAGAGATAACATGCTTTGAGTCTCTGAATATTAGAACCTTCCGGTATTTTTGAGAATGTAGGAGCTGCAGGCCTTGTAAAGGTGCCAACCACTCTGCCTCATTATTGGTTCTATTCCCTAATCCCCAAGAGAAGTTTAGTTCTATGTGTCCTCCGGGATCTAGAAGGATCCCCCCCACTCCTGCCACCTCTGGGTTGCCTTTCGAGGTGCCATCAAAGAAGAAAGCATAGGAATTCTTCTCCCTGAGCCAAATTTTGAAATCTTTGCTTGGTAAGCAAATTTCCCAAGGGAGGGATCTACAAGCTATGGATGCTCTGAGAGTGTTGTTATTGTACTGAAGGGAGCTCCTCTCTTTTAGGAAGATTTTGCACCAAGAAGAGTATGGTTCAGGAATAGATTCTTGATCAGGGAAACTGATGTTGTTCGAGGCAAACTTTTCTGCTATCATTCCTATGGTTTTAGCGGCTATTCGTGTTGGAACTGCTTTTTGTTCTTTGAAAATAGTGTTATTCCTAGCGAGCCAGAGTTGCCAACATAGATTCTTTGGAACAGAGGCCCAAAGACGGCTTAAGATTGGTTTCTTGCTTAAGGATCCAGGATAGTGAGTATTCCAATCTTTGAAGAGTTGAATTGCCGAGCCAGGGAGGTTTATGTCCAGACCTGATGGGAGAATAGATCTCCAAGCTAGCAGAGAGGTTTTGCATTGAAGGAAGATATGGCTGGTGGTCTCTTCTTCTGAATTACACAAGGGACACCGGGAGGGTCCGTTTATGCATCTTTTCCTTAAATTCTCCGCTGTGAGAAGCTTATTATGCAAAAGAATCCAAATGAAACTGTTTACTTTAGGAATACTATCAGTGTGCCAAACCTTCTTCCATATCTTATCTGCTTCAATCGGTTCCATGGATAATTTCTTGTATCCTTCTTTAACATTATACTTCCCCGCTTTTCCCCAGCCGATACAGTCCTTCGCTAAGACACGCGTTGGGGACAGACCATGAAGGGAGGAGAAGAGAGTGTCTACCGCGATAGCCAGATGGGCTGGTGGAGAGAGCTCCTTCCAGCCTGACCAGTGCCCTTTCATGTCCCATTGAGAGAGGTCGTAGAGGGTGGTGATCTCCCGCTCACTCGCCCAATCATCTAGAGGAGCCTGACCTGGCAGCGAGGATCGAGATGGATGTCCCAGAATATTACCTTTCCATATGTTGATCCTTTTCCCGTTTCCAGGAATCCAATAGTAGTCTTCCTTTATTGTGTTAAGCGAGGCTTTGCATAATTGCCAAAGGGTAGTGCCTTTGCCTACCCATGCACTTTCCAACATTTTTGATCTGGGCCTCCTTACGTATTTTTTCTTGATGACTTCCTTCCACCATTCCTTTCTTCCTGTGACTAGTCTCCAGACCATTTTAGCTCCCATGGCTCTGCTCATCTGTTCAGGATCTCTGATGCCTATACCACCATGTCTTTTAGCTTTTTTGACCGTGTCCCATTTTACTAGATGGAATTTTTTTGTCTGGACCTTTCCTCCCTACCACAAGAATTTTCTGATTTCTTTGCATATGCTATTCATGACGTTTTCAGGAGCAAGGACCATAGAGCTAGAGTAAATGGGGTAAGAGGAGAGGATGGATCGGATTAGGACCGTCTTTCCTGCTAGATTTATCCATTTCGATCCCATGGACTGAGTTTTGGCTTTGATTTTTTGGATGACCGGGGTCCACATTGAAGAGACCGATAGATTTTTGACAATGGGGATGCCTAAATAAATGAAATGGATCCAAGAAGGATTGGATTTGATTTGCAGAATTTGAGATATGTGACAGAGAGTTGCTGGTGGGAAATTCCACCCATATATTTGGCATTTATTCAAATTTATTGAGCTTCCAGAGGATTGGAGAAAGAGTTCAAGAGGACTGAGAAGGTTCCTGGCAATTTGGGTGGAATCTATTCTGAGCAGGATAGTGTCATCAGCAAATAAAGCGTGGTTGATAGGTGAAAGTCCATTTCTGAAGGAGAGGCCTGGAAGAGCTCCTTCAGATTGGAGTCTGATCATTTTTCTGCTAAGGGAATCAGCCACCAAGATGTAAAGGAAGGGAGATAGCGGGCATCCTTGCCTTACTCCTTGAGTGGCTTTAAAAAACTCTGAAGGTCTTCCATTTATGAGAGGGGCAATCCAGAGAGAGGTGATGCAGGCTTGGACTTATTTGATGAAAACATTTGGAAACCCAAACTTTTGGAGAACCAGGAAGATAAAGGTGTCACATACCCCAATTTTGTAAAATTATGTAATTTGTTTTATTATATTTCTGAGACATTATGTTAAACTTAATCCTAAGTAGGGATTGATGACTTAGCAAAGTCAACAGTAATGGAGTGTAATTTATAATATTTTATTATTAATAAATAAATTATGGAGACAACAGCATGGGAGAGCTGTTAAAAGAGGTTACTAGTCAAACTGGTGGATGGAACTAGGTGGAAAGGCAAAAGGACAAGTGGCAGCATCCTCAAACACTTCCTAAGTTGCAGGTGGCAACTTCCCTATATTTGGGGTCATGATTCCCCAAGAAAGTGGAATCAGAGCAGGTGGCTCATTAAATGACAGTTAACCCAACAAAGACCTAGGCAATCTTTTAAAAGAACTCAATGAAGAGAGCTAAGGCTGCTCAGATTTTATTCCAGAGAGAATTCATTAAAGTGAATGTTATTCAGGAATTTCATTGAGGAAAGAGGGAAAAACAGTAAGGAAGTGTTTTGAGTGGATTGCTGTAGTAACTTGATTTTTATTACAGCTATTTGGGCTGAGAGAACTGACTGATAGTTCTGAGTTAATACTGATTTTGAAGACTGGTATCTGATTTTGCTACACCTAGTTCCAGCCAGGGAGACCAGAGCAAGCTCGGGGGTCCTGCGAATTCGCTGTCTGAGCGCTCTCCAGGAGTTGGTAGGGAGGAACGACCTCCCATTGATGTTGTTGTCCACAGCTTAAACAGGTTCTGTTATTTATTTCTTTATGTTACTGAATATGAATGGATACATGTTATGTTTATCTATATGTTTGAGTAGTTAGTTAGTTCAGTAAATTTAGTATCTCAGAATATCAGTAGTTAAATCTGTTAATAATTACTGTGTTTTTCTACATCTGGTATCACCAGACCATACTCCAGCACAGTACCTCGGTATTATGAAGTAATATCCTTCTGAACCGAGTTTGCTATTTTACTACCAGTAACTATTAATGTCTTACAAATGCATATGTTAATTTCTCATAGATTTAAAACCAACTTTCTATTATTGTATTTCATTTGTTTCAGTAAATTCTATTGCAAAGGAAAGATAGAAGTTAGATTAAAATTTATACTATTACTGTAAGTTTCTTCCTGGTGTTCGGATTCTGTTACTTCAAAATTTAACATAAAGTAAGAATAGGTTCCAGGAATAATAGTCTTTATTTATACTTACAGCACATTTGTAAGTAAACATTTAACTAAAGGAATAAACTAAATACAATAGAAAGTAGGTAGTATAATAAACTACAGAAGAATAAAACTTAAATACTATCTCCAAATATTTGCGCCGAGAGGCGCTCTACAGCCCAGTATGGGGGAGATCTTGTCACGTGATGTCACGTGATGTAACGTTACTAACATGTCGGCAAAAAATAATAGTGAAAGTGAATATTATGGGGGAGATCTTGTCACGTGATGTAACGTTACTAACATGTCGGCAAAAAATAATAGTGAAAGAGAATATTATGGGGGAGATCTTGTCACGTGATGTAACGTTACTAACATGTCAGCAAAAAATAGTAGTGAAAGTGAATATTATGGGAGAGATCTTGTAATGTGATGTAACGTTAGTAACGTTTGTAACATGTTGGCAAAAAATAATAGTGATAATGAATATTATGGGAGAGATCTTGTAACGTTTGTAACATGTCGGCAAAAAATAAAAGTGATAGTGAATATTATGGGAGAGATCTTGTAATGCGATGTAACATTTGTAATATTGAAGTAACTAATGTAAAAAGTAGTAAATATTTTGTTAACCTAATAATGTAAGGTAGTAACGTTTTATTTGAAATACAATGGCTACATTGATGCTATCTATATTAATGTTGTCTGCAAAGTGAATCCATCAACGTCCATTTCTTAACGCGGATTGGAATTGGGACTGGGACTGCAAATTTATCATTAGAAGTGTTACTATTTTGTTGCTGTTGTTGGTTTTAAAATTCGGAGAAGACAATGGAGCAGAGGGGTCCAAGCGAGACATCGCATGGGAATATTTTTGGTGAAGTCGTCCCTGCATCCCTGGCCTCTATCACCCCGATCCTTCATGTGGACAACGAGATTGAAACTCAGAGCCTACGCAAAGCGGAGTAAATCCACCATGCGGCTCAAAAACATCCGTTGGAAACTGACCGCTTTCCATGTCGCCGTTTGCCCAGAAGGCTGGGCCATATAATAAGCAGGTCGGCAAATTACAAAACGTCAAGAGGTTTCCGGGAAAGAGATAATCAGCCGAGGTCCTCCCGAGCGGGCTTTATGGCAACGATACCTATGCCTTCATTTCATTCCCTGCATGTGATTGTGAGGAAGTGCAGACTAACCGTACGTGGTCCCCTGGTTCGATCACATGGGAACTGGAAGCCATCATCGTCGTCGCATTTTTTTGTTTATCTTAAATTCCCGCCACCGTGGACCACATCGATGCGGAGACTGGTGGACTGCGAGATTGCTGCAATTCCCGTATTCTGGCTTAACGCGTTTGAATTTTATGCCATAAATAGAATCAAAATCTTATGGTTTTGTTAATGATTATTGGAAAAATCAAAATCATTGATCATTTAGCCTAATTCCAAAGAAATATGAACGACCATACTATCATGACAACGATGTTTATATCATTTATCATATTATAATGTTTTAATAATTTTTGTTTGACGTTATGTTGCAGTGGTAGTTTTAGTTCTAACCAAGACTTAGAACCAAACTGTCCTTGTCGTCAATTCTAAGCTTAAATATGTCAATTCTTTATAGGGTTTACTATTTCACTTTTAATAAACATCACCTCTTATAAATAGTAGACAAATAAATAAAATTTCAAAACATTTAATTGAAACAAGTGGCCGAATTATATGTTGGTTTGGTGTTCAAATGAATATATAGTTGCAGGGCTTGGCATCAAAGAGCTGTTGCCGGCATATCTTATCCGAATCTGCAAAAACAAGACTTGATCACAGGCGTCAGCTTTGCCTCGGCGGGATCGGGATTACACAATCTCATCGTTACCACTTTAGTAATACCCTGCATAATCGAATGAAATGCAAATAGTATTTGAAAGTCCATGTTTTTACATAAAATTAGTAGAAGATTTCTCGTATTCGAAATTCCCATGTAAATTTTGTCTTGATTTTTGAAATAATAATCCGATGCTAAAAAGTTATTCGTTTTGATTTATCATATGACGAGGAATTGAACTAAACTTTATGAAAGTCGACGTTTTGATTTATAATATGACGAGGAATCGAAGTAAACTTTATCAAAGTCGGAATTCATGTATATTTGCATTTCATGATTAAGACAAAGAAAGATTGAAATTAATATATGTATTTTATCATTTCATGAAAATTGAAATTAATATATGCCACAAAGCATAGTTCCATAACGACGGTACTCCTAAATTCTAATGATCCGGAAATGAACAGCCACACGATTATAATCCTAAGCAATGGATAATATTTCTTTTTGGAATGTTTTTTCACAAGATAGGGTTTAATTTATTATATGTGTAAACTAAATATGGTGGAGATGTTATAATGTTTTTACTTAACAAAAAAAAAAAAAAAAAAAATTGAATTATTCGCAAAAAAAAGTTGGTCGTGCACATGGTTTTAAAACCATGTGCAAGGCTAAATAAAGAACCCATGGTTTTATTGTACATGGTTTAGGAGGGCCTTGCAAATGGTTTTAAAACCATGTGGATGGCCTCCTAAACAACCAATGGTTTTATTGTACATGTTTTAGGAGATCATTGCAAATGGTTTTAAGACCATGGGCAAGGCCTCCTAAACAACCCATGGTTTTAGGAGGGCCTTGCACATGGTTTTTAAACCATGTGTGGAGGAGATGTTGTAATGTTCTTTCCTAATAAAATAAAAAATAAAATAAAATAGTATATATTTTCATAAATAGTATTAAATATTAATAATAAAAATATTATATGTTGACCTTAAATAAAAAGATGTGTCTTTTGGTCTGAATCACACCAAAGTTGATAGTTAAATGAAATACTTAAGAAAAGGTTTTCACCTCCAAAGCTTTGATCCCTCTCGGCGCTTGATAGAGAATAGGATTTGGATCTATGCTGGTATAAAATAAACTAAGGAATTAATATAAAAACAACAGAAATTTTAGAATGATAATATAAATATTACAGTAATAGTAAAGTACTCTTTTACATCTTGCTATTCATTTTAAAATAGGAATTTTGTAACAATAACAATATTCTTCAGAATCAACTTATTTCCGAACTGTAAGTAATTAATAGTTCATAACCCTAATTCTTTTAAGATATAATTGTATCGTAGTAAATACTTGTCCTCATTTATAAGGAGTATTTAGTATAGAAATAAAGGCAAGAATATTACTTTGGTTTTAATAGGTATCATGTATTAATACATACAGTTTATAGTAAATTATTTGTGTTTTATACGAACCTGTTATTATCAAACATAGAAAGTATTTTAATACTCTGTGAGTAAAACTTGAATTACTTTATATCTAAGTTATAAGTAAAAAAAAGAAGAAGGGAAATTACCAACAGTATCAAGATAAATAAATAATAAAATATATAAACCCTATATTATTATCAAGGTTTAAACTTTTTATCAGTTATAATTTCTTTATTAATAACAAACTGAATTATAAACTGACTTTAACACATAATTTTTCAATATACAATCAAAGGTATATCTGTACAAAAGAGAAGATATGAGTACATGACGCTCGACAATTGAGCTTAAGTATTTAAACCTCATCAGTAACCTAATGAGACAGATGTCTCCTCAACTTAAATTTTATTTAATAGAAGCAAAACAGTATTATTATCTTTCATCTCCAACTAGGGTTAAACCTAGTAACACTTTAAGTACACAAAAATTATTTAATAAAAAGAAGAAATAGTAATATTCTTCTTACGGATGGGTATTAAATAAAACATAGTAAGCATTCTTTTATTTAAATCTTTCCAATACTGCATTAAGGAAAAATGCAAGAGAGAGAAACAGTTTTCAAAATTTCATAGAACCGAGGGTAAAAACCCTACCCTTTGTCAAATAATCATAAGAACAACTGTAACTCTGTTTCATTTAATAACCCATAGCAGTAACAAAAATATACATGAAGGCTTGCAGCCTGTAAAGCTTTTGAACACAGTAAACGCAAGGCTTAAACCTTGTTAAGTTTTTAAACCAAACAATAACTACAAACAGGGTCTTACACTCACGGCCGTAGCCGAAGAGCTCAGTTTAAGAGCTAGGGTTTTACCCACATTGTTAAAAACTTTAAAAACAAACAACCCAAAATCCATGGAGGTCAACCAGGGCTGCATCGACCAAACCAGCGCAATCTCTTAAGGTTTCAGACAAAGATGATAAGCCGTGGAAAGACCAAGGCTTACCGTGGTCATGGAGCCGTAACCCTTATTCCGGTGTAAGCAAAGAAGCGTAGCAGGTTCACCTGCAAGAAGATCATTTACACAGCCGAGTGTTAGCATTTGTTTTAAAGTACAAGGATATATAATAACATGTATAAATTGCTGTACATTAAAGGAAACGAGGTAGTGGTTACCCTACCTGTTGATAACCTTCACAGCGTTGCCACGGCCAGTTCGAGCAAGTAGTCTGCCAATCGATGGCGACAAGATTGGGTTGAATTTCCTCAACCTCTACAGCAAAAAGGAGACCCCAACGAATCGATGAAGAATATAAAACCTACAGTTGCAACACTCTTTCTATCATTTATCACTCAATAGTTGATAGCACGAGCCACGCTATACTGAAAGGATAATCATTCACGCGGGACAGAGAGAGGTAGGACAGTTACCCAAACTGAGCTAAACCAAACAATGACGATTCTACAAAGGCACGCAGCAAGTATATATACAATCTAATCACCCTCACAATGCAGTAGCAGAGCTCACAAGGAGCTGGAGCAGCAGGAGGTGCAATGGCGGTCAATACAACAGCAGCATGGTCCCGAAGCGTTTGCAGAGCGGCCAAAGGCCCGTGAACAAAGGAAGAATGGCAAATTAGGGTTAGATCAACCATTATATAGCGCCAATGCATGGCCAATAAGCGACCACGTAACACTTTAAATAATTTGCTGCATGGGTTATCATGCTAAAGTCCACGACCGTTGATTGATTCTCAACCAATTCATCGCTAGAATGTTCCATAAGAAGTATTATACCATAGCATAACCTGCATCATATGGTCAACCACGTACTTTAGTCCAATGTTTATAAATCTTGCTTGTTCATGTGGTTTATTTTATAGCATCGTGCACATAAGCATAGAGGTTTGTTTATGTGTTTAAGAGTTGTAAAGTAATAGATTATGGTTATAGTTAGGTTGTTCTAACCACAACTACTATGCCAACTATCTGATAATTCAAAGGAAGGTAAGAAATATAACTACTCATTAAGAAGTATATAATTAATGATATTTTAATTATGGTGTTCATAAAATTAATCTATTTTGCTCTAGTTCATCATTTAAATACCTATACATAGAGTGATAACTCTTCCTAGTCATAGTCCTAACATCCATTTGGTGACAATTTGATTTTGTCACTCTCCCAACTCAAGATTTTATAAAAGGCATTATAAGTAAAGTATGATAGGTAACTTGGATACTCTTTTACCTTCTTATTTGTTAATTGGTCTTGGGACTTTATAAAGTGATCAAATGAGATGAGTCTAGGAATGATTCTAATAGTATTTGGTAATGCATTTCCCTTTAGTATTAAGTTTCAAGGAATTTTTAGTAAAAATAATACCTCGAGAAGCATGGTATTTCTGTCTAGCATGTATAAAATTTTACTAGTCAAATTGTATGTAGCAATCTGTACTGTAAACTTCTGAGACTTGTTAGCATCGAACCATACTTCTTACCTGTATACCTGTAATAGAAGGAAACTGCCGCGTTAGCTTGAAAGCTACGTAAGCCCAGCCCTTCACGACAAACCACATTGTGTCGCAAACAGAAAAACAATCAGTAACTGAAAAAGAAACTGATCCTTCAAGTACAGAGTAAATAAATAATCATTCAGTTACAATTCTAGTAGCATAAACTAATCAAACAGTTAATGACTGCATTTAATGTGATTATATGTTATTTTAAAAGTTTTAAATTTTTTGAAATTTTTGGGGTTTTGACATGTGGTATTAGAGCATGGTTCGAACACTAGGCCTTGATGTGGCCCAATTACTTTCCGCAGAACAGTTAAAAAAAAAATAAAAAAAATAAAATACTAACCTGTATTTTGTTTTATGTGAAAGGAAAAAAATTATTTTTCTGAATCTAACAGGAAGGTATGGAGAACTTAGGAGAATATGCTGAGGAGGAATCTCCAAACACTGAGACTAGATAGATGTCCAGAGAACCTGTGATTGAGGAGATAACTGCTCACACCTCAGAGTTGATGCAGACCATAAAGAGTTTAAAGACTGAAATAGAAACAGTAAAAAAGGATAATGAAAGAATTCTGAAGACTCAAGAGGAGTTAAATCAAATTCTGATAGAGAAATTTCAGACTGAAGGGAAAAATAGAAGGTCTGAATCTGAAGAAGCTAGCCATCAAAAAGGGTCCAAAAAGATGAAACTAGCTAAACCTGATAGCATTTCATCATCATAAGGAAGTAAGGAACAACAGAGCTATTACACTACTAGTGATAGTAGTGAGGCCGAGTTGTATAAAAGGAAGAAAAAGTACAGGCCTTATGAAGAGATTTCTGGGGAGTTCAAGAAAATAAAACCCCTAACTTTCAATGGAGAAACGGAAAAAGGAGAAGAGGCAGAATCCTGGTTATCCGGGATGAGAAAATACTTTCAGATTTATAATTATTCAAATCAGCTGAAGGCGAGAATGACCATCTATAACCTTTCTGGAAAGGAAGATATATGGTGGCAAGATTTGAAGAGGGTTAAGGGGAATAAAGAAAAAGAGGTCAATTGGAGTACTTTTAAAAGGTACTTCATGAAGAAGTTTCTGTCTGAACAATACTATGAAGAAAGGGCCAAGGAGTTTTATGAGTTAAAGCTTGGGTCCATGACTATGAAAGACTTAAACAGCAAGTTCTTAAGTCTGTTAAGGTATGTGCCTTATTTAGTTGATGAGAAACCTAAAGTACAGCGGTTTCTCAGCTGCCTGCCATACCATATAAAAGACAGAATCGAATATGATAACCCCAAAACTCTGGAAGAAGCCATGCGAAAAGCTAATTTCAGTTTTGAACAGAACAAAAAGAAGGAAGGAATAGCCAATTGGAAGGCTAAAAAGAATGGTAATCAGTCTGAATTCAAGAAAAAGGAGTATGTACCCCATAAAAATTTCAGGAACAACAAGAACATAAATCATTCTAATGGTAAGAACTTTCAGGGAAGCAAAAATGGTACTTCAAATAACTCCAATAACTTCAAGGTCAGCAAGGAGGTTTCTAACAATCATGGAAATTTCACTAAGAATTTCGAAAGGAAGGAACCTGTTAAGTGTTGGGAGTGCAATGGCCCACACTATGCTTTAGTTTTCCCAAATCGGAAGAAGCCAAACAACAATATTCATACAATACAAGATGAAATGACTGTTGGAGACTTTGCAAGGACCATGCCCCGAGTCAATGCAGTGTTGGAGAATCTCCAAGCTGAGTACCAAACTTCCATGGTGGAAGTAGAAGGTATGGTTAACAAAACTCCTATAACTATTTTGATAGATCCAGGTGCTAGCCTAAGTTATATTTCACCGCAGATAGTAGAAAAGTGTAATATGACTGTTGAAAAGTTTGATAACTCTTGGCTAGTTCAACTAGCCACAGGGGAAAAAAGGAAGGTAAATTGTTATGTTAAGGAATGTGCTTTAGATTTGAATGATTTTAAAACCACTGTTAAATTAAACGTTCTGCCACTTGGCTCTTATGACATACTTATTGGTATGGACTGGTTAGAACAACATAGGGTAGTTTTAAACTGTTTTGATAAAACCTTTACGTGTATGAATAATAATGAACAGCCTGTAATAGTTAAAGGTATACCTAGGAAAACTGTAATCAGGCAGATTTCTGCCTTACAGCTCAAAAGAGCAGTCAGGAAAGTGTGTAAAGCCTATGCTGTAACTATTATAGATGAGGCGAGTAAATCTGAAAAAGATAAAATAAAAATAGAGGATATTCGTGTGTTAAATGAATTTATTGATGTTTTTCCGGAGGAAATTCCAGGATTACCTCCCAGGAGGGAACTGGATTTCACAATAGAGCTGGTACCAGGTGCTGTACCTAGCTCGAAGGCTCCGTACCGTATGAATATTCTGGAACTTAACGAATTAAAATCACAGTTAAAGGAATTAATCGACAAGAAATATATTCGTCCTAGTGTGTCTCCTTAGGGAACACCAGTAATCTTTGTTAAAAAGAAAGACAGAACTATGCGACTTTGCATAGATTACCGTCAACTAAATAAAATGACAATTAAAAATAGATACCCATTGCCCTGCATAGACGATCTATTTGATTAGCTGCGTGGAGCTACGGTGTTCTCGAAGATAGACCTGAGATCAGGCTATCATCAGGTGAGAATTAAAGAAGAGGACATATTCAAGACAACTTTCAGAACAAGGTATGGACATTACGAATTTGTCGTAATGCCATTCGGGCTTACTAATGCCCCAGCCGTCTTTATGTGTCTAATGAATAACATAATGCATAAATATTTGGACAAATTTGTTGTCATATTCATCGATGACATCCTAATCTATTCTAAAAATGAAGAGGAACATAAGAAACATTTACGGATAGTCTTACAAGAATTGCGAGAGCAACAGCTCTTTGCAAAGTTCAGTAAGTGTGATTTCTTCAGGGATGAAATCCAGTACTTAGGTCACGTGGTGACCAAGGAAGGGATTTCAGTTGATCCTGAAAAGATCCGAGCAATCAAAGATTGGCCGGTACCAAAAGACGTAACAGACGTTAGGTCCTTTATGGGAATTACCGGTTATTACCGGAGGTTCATAGAAGGTTTTTCAAAAATAGCTAATCCAATCACTTCTTTGCAAAAGAAAGGCAAGAAGTTCGATTGGAACTTAAAATGTGAAGAAATATTTAAGAAACTAAAAACTTTATTAACAACTGCGCCTATTCTAAGAATAGCGGATCCTAATAAGGATTCCGTGGTTTGCACCGATGCTTGTAATGACGGTCTAGGCAGAGTGCTGACTCAGGATGGGCATGTCATTGCCTATGAGTCCAGGAAGCTAAATATCCATGAAAAGAATTATGCCACGTATGATTTGGAACTAGCTGCTGTTATTCATGCCTTAAAAATGTGGCGACACCACTTAATAGGCAGAAAGTTTACTTTAATGACTGATAATAAGGGTCTGAAATACCTTTTAGATCAGCCTAACTTAAATGCAAGGCAAGCCAGATGGTTAGCCTTCCTAAGTGAATACGATTTCGAAATTCAACACATAAAAGGAAAAGAAAATAAAGTAGCTGATGCATTAAGCAGAAATGCAAATCTGAATTTTACAACAGCAATCAGTACTTATAATTCTGATTTAAATGAACAGCTGACTGAAGGGATAAAATTGGATGAAATTTATCAAAAATTACAAGCTACAGCTAAAGAAGAACCCATAGAAAGTTTAATTAAGGGTTATAGTCTAAATAAAGATGGATTTTTATTGTTTAAGGACAGACTGTATGTGCCAAATGTGTCTAAAGTCAAATTGCTGATTCTGGATGAAGTGCATAAAACCCCTTATTCAGGGCATCCAGGCTACCAGAAGACTGTCACCATGTTGAGAAAAGATTATTTCTGGCCTAATATGAAATCTGAAGTAGCTGAGTATATAGCTAGGTGTTTGGACTGTCAACAAGTGAAGACAGAACATCAACATCCAGTTGGGTTATTGCAACCCTTTCCTATTCCCAGCTGGAAGTGGGAAATAATCAGCTTAGATTTCATTACTGGATTACCCAGAAATCAAAATCAAAATGATTCAATTATGGTGGTAGTAGATAAATTAAGTAAAGCAGCACATTTTATTCCTGCTAAGATCACCTACAAAGCTGCAAATATAGCAGACATTTTCTTAAAGCAGATTTTTCGGCTACATGGTGTACCGAAGGTTATTATTTCAGACAGGGATCCTAAATTCACAGGGAATTTCTGGAAATCCTTGTTTAAAGGATTAAACACCACACTGAATTTCAGCACCTCTTTCCATCCTCAGACGTATGGACATACTGAAAGAGTTAACCAGGTATTGGAAGATCTGTTAAGAATGTACGTCAAGGATCAACCAGGTAAGTGGGAGGATTACTTGCATTTAGTAGAATTTGCATACAATAACAACTATCAATCATCAGCTAAGTTCAGCCCTTTTGAAATTCTGTATGGGCGTAAATGTAACACTCCTATCTCCTGGAATAATCCAGTAGATAGATTAGTGTTGGGACCCGAATTATTAAAAGAAATGGAACAGATTGTAAAACAAGTGCAGGAGAACTTGAAGGTTGCCTAGGATCGGCAAAAGAGTCAAGCAAATTTAAAAAGAACTCCTAAAGAGTTCCAGGTAGGTGAGCACGTGTTCATAAAGGTAAGATCAAAGAAAATCTCCCTAAGACTAGGGAGTTGTGCAAAATTAGCGCCACGTTACTGTGGTCCGTTTGAAATTTTATCTAGAGTTGGTCAAGTTGCATATCAGTTAGCGTTACCACCTAATTTAAAAGTGCACAATGTTTTTCATTATTCTGTTCTGAAAAAGTATGTTCATGATGCTACTCATGTAATTAATTGGAACATTGTACAGGTAGAACCAGAAGGGGAAGTTCTGGTGGAACCGGACTGTATCCTCGGGAGGAGGGAAATTACTCTGTGGAACCGCACAATTGGACAGCTGAAGGTGCAATGGAAGCACCTTAGTCCTGCAGAAGCTACTTGGGAACTGGAAAGTAAGATGCGGGAAGCATACCCGAATCTGTTCCAGGAGGTTCCTGAGGAAGAAGAATAAGTAACATCGAGGACGATGTTACATTTTAAGGGGGTGTGTATGTCACATACCCCAATTTTGTAAAATTATGTAATTTTTTTTATTATATTTCTGAGACATTATCTTAAACTTAATCCTAAGTAGGGATTGATGACTCAGCAGAGTCAACAGTAATGGAGTGTAATTTATAATATTTTATTATTAATAAATAAATTATGGAGACAATAGTATGGGAGAGCTGTTAAAAGAGGTTACTGGTCAAACTGGTGGATGGAACTAGGTGGAAAGACAAAAGGACAAGTGGCAACATCCTCAAACAATTCCTAAGTTGCAGGTGGCAACTTCCCTATATTTGGGGTCATGATTCCCCAAGAAAGTGGAATCAGAGCAGGTGGCTCATTAAATGACAGTTAACCCAACAAAGACCTAGGCAATCTTTTAAAAGAACTCAATGAAGAGAGCTAAGGCTGCTCAGATTTTATTCCAGAGAGAATTCATTCAAGTGAATGTTATTCAGGAATTTCATTGAGGAAAGAGGGAAAAACAGTAAGGAAGTGTTTTGAGTGGATTGCTGTAGTAACTTGATTTTTATTACAACTATTTGGGCTGAGAGAACTGACTGATAGTTCTGAGTTAATACTAAGTTTGAAGACTAGTATCTGATTTTGCTACACCTAGTTCCAGCCAGGGAGACCAGAGCAAGCTCGGGGGTCCTGAGAAGTCGCTGTCTGAGCGCTCTCCAGGAGTTGGTAGAGAGGAATGGCCTCCCATTGATGTTGTTGTCCACAGCTTAAACAGGTTCTGTTATTTATTTCTTTATGTTACTGAATATGAATGGATACATGTTATGTTTATCTATATGTTTGAGTAGTTAGTTAGTTCATTAAAGTTAGTATCTCAGAATATCAGTAGTTAAATCTGTTAATAATTACTGTGTTTTTCCACATCTGGGATCACCAGACCGTACTCCAGCACAGTACCTCGGTATTATGAAGTAATATCCTTCTGAACCGAGTTTCCTATTTTACTACCGGTAACTATTAATGTCTTACAAATGCATATGTTAATTTCTCATAGATTTAAAACCAAATTTCTATTATTGTATTTCATTTGTTTCAGTAAATTATATTGCAAAGGAAAGATAGAAGTTAGATTAAAATTTATACTATTACTGTAAGTTTCTTCCTGGTGTTCGGATTCTGTTACTTCAAAATTTAACATAAAGTAAGAACAGGTTACAGGAATAATAGTCTTTATTTATACTTACAGCACATTTGTAAGTAAACATTTAACTAAAGGAATAAACTAAATACAATAGAAAGTAGGTAGTATAATAAACTACAGAAGAATAAAACTTAAATACTATCTCCAAATATTATAAAATAAACTAAGGAATTAATATAAAAACAACAGAAATTTTAGAATGATAATATAAATATTACAGTAATAGTAAAGTACTCTTTTACATCTTCCTATTCATTTTAAAATAGGAATTTTGTAACAATAATAATATTCTTCAGAATCAACTTATTTCCGAACTGTAAGTAATTAATACTTCATAACCCTAATTCTTTTAAGATATAATTGTATCGTAGTAAATACTTGTCCTCATTTATAAGGAGTATTTAGTATAGAAATAAAGGCAAGAATATTACTTTGATTTTAATAGGTATCATGTATTAATACAGACAGTTTATAGTAAATTATTTGTGTTTTATAAGAACCTGTTATTATCAAACATAGAAAGTATTTTAATACTTTGTGAGTAAAACTTGAATTACTTTATATCTAAGTTATAAGTAAAAAAAAAAGGGAATTTACCAACAGTGTGAAGATAAATAAATAATAAAATATATAAACCCTATATTATTATCAAGGTTTAAACTTTTTATCAGTTATAATTTCTTTATTAATAACAAACTGAATTATAAACTGACTTTAACACATAATTTTTCAATATACAATCAAAGGTATATCTGTACAAAAGAAAAGATATGAGTACAGGACGCTCGACAATCGAGCTTAAGTATTTAAACCTCATCAGTAACCTAATGAGACAGATGTCTCCTCAACTTAAATTTTATTTAATAGAAGCAAAACAATATTATTATCTTTCACCGCCAACTAGGGTTAAACCTAGTAACACTTTAAGTACACAAAAATTATTTAATAAAAAGAAGAACTAGTAATATTCTTCTTACGGCTGGGTTATTAAATAAAACATAGTAAGCATTCTTTTATTTAAATCTTTCCAATACTGCATTAAGGAAAAATGCAAGAGAGAGAAACAGTTTTCAAATTTTCATAGAACTGAGGGTAAAAACCCTACCCTTTGTCAAATAATCATAAGAACAACTGTAACTCTGTTTCATTTAATAACCCATAGCAGTAACAAAAATATACATGAAGGCTTACAGCCTGTAAAGCTTTTGAACACAGTAAACGCAAGGCTTAAACCCTGTTAAGTTTTTAAACCAAACAATAACTACAAACAGGGTCTTACACTCACGGCCGTAGCCGAAGAGCTCAGTTTAAGAGCTAGGGTTTTACCCACATTGTTAAAAACTTTAAAAACAAACAACTCAAAATCCATGGAGGTCAACCAGGGCTGCATCGACCAAACCAGCGCAATCTCTTAAGGTTTCAGACAAAGATGATAAGCCGTGGAAAGACCAAGGCTTACCGTGGTCATGGAGCCGTAACCCTTAGTCCGGTGTAAGCAAAGGAGCGTAGCAGGTTCACCTGCAAGAAGATCATTTACACAGCCGAGTGTTAGCATTTGTTTTAAAGTACAAGGATATATAATAACATGTATAAATTGTTGTACATTAAAGGAAACGAGGTAGTGGTTACCCTACCCATTGATAACCTTCACATCGTTGCCACAGCCAGTTCGAGCAAGTAGTATGCCAATCGATGGCAACTAGATTGGGTTAAATTCGCTCAACCTCTATAGCAAAAAGGAGACCCCAGCGAATCGATGAAGAATATAAACCCTACAGTCGCAACACTCTTTCTATCATTCATCACTCAACAGTTGATAGCACCAGCCATGCTATACTGAAAGGATAATCATTCACGCGGGACAGAGAGAGGTAGGACAGTTACCCAAACTGAGCTAAACCAAACAATGGCGATTCTACAAAGGCAAGCATCAAGTATATATACAATCTAATCATCCTCACAATGCAGTAGCAGAGCTCACAAGGAGCTGGAGCAGCAGGAGGTGCAATGGCGGTCAATACAACAGCAGCATGGTCCCGAAGGGTTTGCAGAGCGGCCAAAGGCCCGTGAACAAAGGAAGAATGGAAAATTAGGGTTGGATCAACCATTATATAGCGCCAATGCATGGCCAATAAGCGACCACGTAACACTTTAAATAATTTGCTGCATGGGTTATCATGTTAAAGTCCACGACCGTTGATTGATTGTCAACCAATTCATCGCTAGAATGTTCCATAAGAAGTATTATACCATAGCATAACCTGCATCATATGGTCAACCACGTACTTTAGTCCAATGTTTATAAATCTTGCCTGTTCATGTGGTTTATTTTATAGCATCGTGCACATAAGCATAGAGGTTTGTTTATGTGTTTAAGAGTTGTAAAGTAATAGATTATAGTTATAGTTAGGTTGTTGTAACCACAACTACTATTCCAACTATCTGATAATTCAAAGGAAGGTAAGAAATATAACTACTCATTAAGAAGTATATAATTAATGATATTTTAATTATGGTGTTCATAAAATTAATCTAGT
>LPNX010613252.1:231621-294430 GCA_001517045.1 Pseudotsuga menziesii
GGGTTTCATACTTGTAGATTTACTAAACTTTATGTTACTGTATGGAATAGTCCTCTACTATCTTTATGTGCAAAATGCATTTCCTTTTAGTATTAAGTTTCAAGGAATTTTTAGTAAAAATAATACCTCGAGAAGCATGGTATTTCTGTCTAGCATGTATAAACTTTTACTAGTCAAGTTGTATGTAGCAATCTGTACTGTAAACTTCTGAGACTTGTTAGCATCGAACCACACTTCTTACCTGTATACCTGTAATAGAAGGAAACTGTTGCGTTAGCTCGAAAGCTACGTAAGCCCAGCCCTTCACGACAAACCACCTTGTGTCGCAAACAGAAAAACAATCAGTAACTGTAAAAGAAACTGATCCTTCAAGTACAGAGTAAATAAATAATCATTCAGTTACAATTCTAGTAGCATAAACTAATCAAACAGTTAATGACTGCATTTAATGTGATTATATGTTATTTTAAAAGTTTTGAATTTTTTGAAATTTTTGGGGTTTTGACAAAAGGTATGTCTCAGCCTATCAAACGCATTGGCCAGATCTAATTTAATGGCCATTCCGGGTTCACCCCTTTTGTTACTGGAGTGAATTGCCTCCTGAACTAAGAGGATGTTATCACTTATTTTCCTGCCTGAAATGAAACCACCCTGATTTGGAGAGATGATAGAGGGGATAATTTGCTTGAGTCTGAGGGACAACACTTTGGAGAATATTTTATACGACGCATTGCACAAAGAAATGGGACGGAATTTTTTGATAGCAGTGGGGTTATGCTCTTTCAGGATCAGGGCCATAAAAGTGGAATTGGTAGCTCCTCCCATGTTACCTTTTTCCATCCAAGAGATGAGGCACATCAGGTCTTTCTTGATAAGGGACCAAAAGGTTCTATAAAAACAAATAGGGAAGCCATCCAGGCCTGGCGCCTTATCCGGGTGAAGGCTCCATATGGCTTTCTTGACTTCATATTCCGAAATGGGCGATTCAAGCCAAATAATTTCCTCAGGACTAATGAGGAGGGGAATATCAGAGACCATTTCCTCCATGATGCGTTGAGGGACATGCTCCTCATCATTGTACAAATGTTCAAAAAAATTTCTTACCTCAGTGCTGATGGTCGCTTGCCCTTGAATGAGAGTGTTGTCCTCAGCTTTGAGCTCTCTCATTGTGTTCCATCGTTGTCTGTCTCTGCATTGGTTTTGAAAATACTTAGTGTTATGATCTCCCCCTTTGAGCCATAGGATGCGTGAGCGGAGCCTCCATCCTTCCTCTTCTTTCCTTAATATTTTCTGCAGGTTTGTTTCCAGCTCAATCTCCTTTATGAGGTGTTCCTTGGTGATCGGACTTGATTCCATTTCTGCTCGAAGGGTTTCCATGTCCTTAGTGATTTTTTCCTTTTGCTGAGATGGTTCTTGAAATTGATTCTTGGCCCACGCTTTGAGGGATTCCTTGACTCTTTTCAGCTTTTGTTCCCATGAGAACGCTGGGGATCCTGGTATGAAGCACCGCTAGGCAGAATTAATAATATCTTTGACTCCTTCAGACTCCAGCCAAATTCGATTGTATTTGAAATGAAGCGGCCCCAGGTTTTCCTCCGGAGGAAAAAATAGACTTATAGGCTTGTGATCAGAGACAGTAGTGCACAAGATTTTCGTTTCTGGGTAAGAAGTGATGAGATGAGTACTTACCAGGAATCGATCCAATCTAGCTGCAATATGGCCTGGTCCTACTCATTTATTACTCCAAGTGAAGATACCATTTTTTGGTTTGATGTTTGTGAGTCTCCACTGTGACATGAGGTCTTCTAGCCTTTCCCCATATGGGTCTCTTACCTTTTTTCCTCCTCTGCACTCATCTAGAGATATAGTTACATTGAAGTTCCCTGCAATAAAACAAGGAAGAAGATTTTTGTCTTCACATTGCTCCTCAAGCGAGTCCCAAAACCTGTCCTTCTGTGCATTCAGGGTTGGGCCATACACATTCCCGATGCAAAATTTATTTTGGCTTTCTTTGCTCTCAAGCTTTATGAGTAGCCAATTTCTATTTTCTATGGCTGTGATCATTTCATACTGATCATTGTTCCACCAGCATAGTAGCCCTCCCGAGGCTTCGCTTGCATTAGTGGCGATGCCTGTTCCTTTTGGCCAAATGCTTTTGACTGTTTCAATGCTGTCTTCAGCTGATTTTTTTTGTCTCCTGGATGAGAAGAATGGAGGATGATTCCATTTTTTTAAATCTCTTGAGAACTTCTAACTTCTGAGTACCTCCCAAGTCTCTGCAATTCCAGGAGACTACTTTCATTATTTCCTGAGTTGTTTAAGGGCCTTGTCTTTCTCCTTTTTTTCCTCTTCGGCACTTAGAAGGTATTTGCTTGCTTGTGAAGTTTTGACTAAGAAGTCTAGGTTGGACTGTTTTCCTGCTGCCTTTTCCCTTGCTGCCTCCTGTTCTCTAATGGCTTTGTTGGATTTCCTCCCTTTTCTAGATAGCGGTTCCTGTTCTTCTATCGAGGTGTCTGTTATTTCTTCCGAACTTACTTTGGCCCTTGATCTTGTGACTGATCCTTCAGAGATTTGAACAGGATATTTCCTCTCCACAGGGCACTCTGCACCCTCTTCCTGAGCTTCTTTTTCCTGTAACCTGGGGTTCTTTGTCCTTCTGCTGAGCCATTTCAGGTATGGCTTCGCTATTTTCCTCTTCTGGTGTTTCCTCCTCTACGGCCTCGAATCTATTTCTGGAGGTGCTCTTTGCCACATTGTTCTGTTGCTTTAGAGGCTTGACGGTCTTTTTTCCGCTTGCAATGTTCCAACCCTCACTGGAAGGATTGTCCAAGATGGGTTTCTCAGGTTTTTTCGGGAAATATTTTGCAAAATGGCCGTATTCATGGCAATATTTGCATTTAAAGGGGATTTGCTCATAATCTACTGTCTGCAGGTGGTTCCAACCGTCAATGGAGAGAATAATGGACTCCGACAGGCCTTTCTCCAGGTCAACTTCAACACAGATACGGGCGCAAGAGAGCATTGGGACTTTTGGCTTAGATTTGTCTACATACTTCCCTAGGGTATTCCCTATTGCTCGGAAGTCCTCGTCATTCCAGCAGTGAAGAGGGAGGTGAGGGAGCTTGACCCAGACAGGAACTAATTTTGGGATATATTTTTATGGGTTAAATGATAGATCCCATTTGTTCAGATACATACCTCTTGGACCCATGAAATAAGGCCCGTTCCTGAAGATCAAATCACGGTCCTCCTTTTTTTCGAAAATGAAGGCAAAATATCCTTTTGCACAGAAGATTTGTTGAACTTCCCCCTGAATTAGGGTTCTCCAATTTTTGTTCAGCCATACCTCCACTGAGCATGGGGATGGCCAAATACCAGTGAACAATCCAATAAGCCCTTTCTCTGATAGGGAAACTGCTTTCCTCTTCGAAGCGGTAGAGCTGAGCTTTACTTCCGGAACATCTGCTCTTTTGACAAATCGAGAGGAAGGAGCCGCGAATTCCTGAACGGGGGGCAGGGAGGCCACAATGTGTTGAAACTGATCCTCTACAGACTCATGGTCAGGAGGATCCATTGGCAGGGCCATCGGCCAGCGGTGAGAGCCCTCGGCGTTAGGGTTCAGACGACGCTCAGATCGCTAGATTTAGTAGGCGCTAGGGTTTAGACTATGCTCTTCTTGTATCATCGTATGGAATATGTATTATTTCTATACACACTATATATTATCTCTACTGTATAGACATATTTAATGTTGAGAATATCTTGGTTTGCATTCCACCAATAATTCTTGGTATATGTTCCCCTTTGCTGCTACTTCTCTCCTTATAAAATCTCTTCCTATCCAAATCTCTCGTTCACGAATGTGTGTCGAAAATCTCCTGAAATTATCTTTTATTAAATGAAAGAATTCCTTTGTCTCTTCATCTTCAAAGTCAATGGATGAGACAACTTGCACTTAATGAATTAAAAAATCAATTTCACTCACCAATTAATAAAAAGTCACATTAGCTTTATCTAAAATTAATATCTAGGAATATCACGTAGGTCCTTTATACATGCTTAGACACTAGTCCTATGAAGAAGACCTACCTAATTATAAAATCTAACATTGACACATACAAAAATTGAATTAGAAAAGAAGATGGAAACAATGAATCAAATGATAGAAAAGATTGCTAGTAAAGATGATATGAAAGTGGTAATTCTGAATGAGGTAAGATTCCTCTTAACCCCTAATCCTCCTTAAAAACAAGATATAGAGAACAAGGCGGTTGTGTCCCAACCACATATTGAGAAAACTAAAAAAACAATTGGAGAACAAGAGGTTTGAGGGCCCAACACTTGATCATTCCTCACTACACAATCCACTTCATTCCCGAGATTGATATGAGAAATGTGTTGAAAAGTAAAGTGAAATTATCTGCATTTCGTATTTACATGGCTTTACATTTCTGTCAAAATCTCATGCATTCACCTAATCGCTCAAGATAAAATTAATGGTAGTTATAGGTATAAAATTATATAGAAATTTGAGTGATAAGTTAGTGACGTGTTCGGGCATCGTAAAATGTAGGAGTTTTCATTACTTTGTTCGCATTACAACCTGGGACTCACGCAGTTCTTCCACGTTTCATCGGTATATCAAATGTCCTTTCATGTACCCTTGAGGTATATAGAAAAGTACTTCACGTACTTGATTGTATATCGAAAGTGTTAGATATTTATCATTCAAGCTAGCATTATGATCTCAGGATATTTAACTGAGAGAATAACATGCACAACAATAAACACAAGAGACAAGAGACACAAAGAATTTTGCTCGGGGAAACCATAAAGGAGAAAACCCTGGAACTTCCTTAGAGATAGAATGAGCACCAATAGCAGCAGTAAAACCCAAAAATAGAAAATATGATCTCCATAGCTTGTTCTCTCTCTCACACTTGAGAGAGGTTCTCCTCTCTCACTCATGCGCCCTAGTGATTGAGTGTGCGTGTGATAAATAGAGAGGCTCACTCTTTATTTATATTCTTCCATTTAGTTAATGTCCACTTTAACATGTCGGCTGCACTTAAAAATTACTTACTAGAGCCGACATCTCCAGGAGAGTCTAATAACCCTAGTCCCCCACAACTGTGGGGACTTTGCCCCTCCGACCAATAAGGAGGGTTATCCTTAACACAATGGTTGGGACTATTGCCTTGACCTACAATAACTCACCTAGGGTTGAATTCTCTAGGAATATAGTCTAATAACCCTAGGGCCCCACAACTGTGGGGACTTTAACCCTTGTACAATAGGAGGGTTACCCATAATGACTTGACATGACTTTTTTACATTATTGAATCTCCCGATAGGAACATCGGGGCATGACATGACTCAAATACATTACAGACACTTCCCAGAATAAACATCGGGGTACATAAGATATACAAGTGAATACATTCTGAAGTTACAAATACATCAACAATCCCTCTTAACTAGGAAGGTATTCTCTCGACACATTTTATCAGCACAAGTCTTCTTCTCTGTATCATCTGGATCATCATTGAGTTCTCGTCATCTTCATCTTCAAGTCATCTTCATCTAGATCTGGATCATCATCACTGAATCTGGATCATCACTGGATTTGGATCGTCATCACTGGATCTGGATCATCACTGGATCTAGATCATCACTGCTGGATCATAATCATGGGTGCTGTCTCATGATTCTTCTCATCACAAAAAGTTCTACAGATCCAACCCTTTTTCATGTTGGTTGTAGACCTAGCTTCCATGTAGGTCTTTTCCAACACTTATATTTGACCCTAAGTCAAAATGGTTCGCCGAGCACTTACATCTGATCATGTAGGAACCAATCCTATAGTCATATCAAAAAGGCACGCCCAGCACTCACATCTGACCATGTGGGAACAAATCCCACAACCCTGTCAGAAAGGCCCAGTGCTCACATCTAACAACCAATGTCAGAAAGGCCCAACACTCACATCTGACAACCAATGTCATAAAGGCCCAGCACTTACATTCTACCATGCGAGGAACCAATCCTCCATGCTGAAAGGGATCTACACTTACATTTGATCATGTAGGAACCAATCCTACAATCACATCAGAATGGCCCTCAGTCTCAGACTGAGCGTTCCTAGTAACTGACCAGGTTCCTCCATTCCAAGAATGGCATTAAGCGCTTATATCTGATCATGTAGGAACCAATCCTCTCACCATGTCAGAATGGCTCTAGGTCTCATCATTTCCCCTTGGAGGGAACCTCGATCTGGAGAACACCAAGCTTCTCCCTGAAGTATTCAAACTTCACTCTAGCCAATGGCTTCGTCAACACATCAGCTATATGTTCGTCTGTTGCAACATACTGGAGCTTCACTGCTCCTCTCTCCCAAATAGCAAGTGGCAACATATTTTTCCTCAGTTGTACTCAGCACCATGCAGGACTCCATCCTACCAAAACAAGAGATGACACTGGATCCCATACTAAAGTCGTACCTCGAAGTGCTCTTCCTATCAATGGCATTGCCTACCCAATACGAATCCCCATAACCTTCCAGGTTAATCTTTTGATTCACCTCATACTTGAGCCCATAATCAACTGTACCCTTCAAGTACCTCACTACATGCTTTGCCACCATCAGGTGTACATGTCTCAATTTGTTCAGAGCAAAGCAAATATCTGGTCTCGTATTTTTCAGGTAAATCATCTGAAGATACATTTTGGCATCAACTGAATCTGATGAAGCAACACTCAATAGATTCAGATTCGATGCCATAGGTGTGGCCATGCAGTCCATCATCTTGAACCTCTTCAGGATCTCTACTGCATACTTCCCTTGTCCACACCTTGATGCCTAGAACGTAGTGCATCATCCCCAAGTCCTTTATCTTGAACTCGGAAGCAAGTCTTCTTCTTGCAAGTTTAATGAGTTCCTATTTTCTGTCAGGAACAAGTCATCGACATATAACATGAGCATCATTGGTATTCCGTATTCAACCTTGAAGCAAAGGTTGGAATCCTCTTTACTCTCAGTAAAGCCTAGAGTCATAATAATCTGTCCATCCTATCATACCATGTTGAACCTTAGGATCTTCTTCAGTCACTCCATCTGAAGAGAAGCATCATAATCCCTTTTTCTTTCGTACTCTATGCAATGAAACATTATGTACCGAAGTGATAAGTAGCTTCCTCTGCTACTAATATTCCATGTATCCATCTAGGATCAATGGATACCAAGTTCCTCTATCTTGAAATTTTTCAAAAGTTCTTCTTGCACCCATCTATGAGCTTTTCATCCTCTATAGACTTTCATCTTCAACCTTGTAGCAAAGGTTTAGGTATTCATCAAGCTCCTCATGTATGTGTTATCCCATGGGTGTCGTCTAAGCTCGTACAAGGATGTATTTCATTTGCACACATGATTCTTCTTGTCATGTGTATTTCTATTGGCTGCAAATGTCTCTTCATAGTCTATGACTCGTGCTAGGATTCTTGCCTAGTATCCCATGATGTTTCCATATATTGCATGATGGAACTACGAACTTCCCTTCATGTATCGATACTGCATCCTAGACATCATTCTTCTTGAACTCGTCTTCCCTTTCTTCTTGGTTACTTCTTCATAGCTGGAAGGTTCTGCATCAATGATGTTGCTGCATTTGTCATATTATTCTTTATCTGTCGTCACTTGTTCTTCGGAACAAGTCTCATCCTTCTTTGCTTGTAGGAGATTTTATGCGATCTTTCCTACAATTCAAATGCATTTGTATGGTTAGAAAAATTTCATAAGGAATATTGATAATGGAAAATTCTTATGCATAAATATATGATCATGAAACTATTTTAGCCAATACAACATTCATCCATATCTCACGAAAACTTTCTAGATGCCTTCCATCTCTACCAGGACAACATTGAGATTGTGCACTAATCCAATATGTCAGCAAAGAGGTTTCATTCTCGATAAGCAGCAATGGAGAGTTGTATAGCACCATGAGCTACTTACCCATCACATGCATATTAGTAGTATACTGTCATTAATGCAAAAATTCTATCATGCATAATACATTAACTGAATATAAACAAATGCATAACAAAACAATATCATGAAATGACAATTGAAAACTTATCTTTATTTGTTTCGTGGGTAGAATCCTTGTTGTAATCTCACAAATCGCATAGGGTTACCAATAATACAAATTAATAATAGACATACATAACAGAGATAAGAGACAAGAACAAGTAAGTAGAATAATAGATTATATTATAGTGAAAGGGTCCATACAATACAGAGAACTGAACCCACTTCTCATCTAGCTCAACAACCTAATATATATGAATTGCAAATAGTTACAAATAACTACCTGTCGGTTCAGTGAACCGAAACGACCTTATGTGGCCGACCTAACCTCTATTTAGTCGACTAACTGACTTAGTCGGCTGATTGACTAACTCGGCTATCGTTCAAGTCCACTTACTGACTTGCTCCTCCAACATCTCCCCCACAAACAAAACGTTTCTTCATCCCGAAGAAACAGGGAGGTACAAAAAAATTTCTTCACCTGTCCTTAGGTGGTTATTTCTATGCTTGGTCTTCATGGGCTGTGAAGTCTGATTGATGGTATTTTCTGCACATAGAATTCGACAATTGCTTCAGCTATCACTGCTAGCTGATGTTGAAATGCTATCCAACTTTGCAGTATTTTTTGGATGTCGATTGTTAATGTAGCCAGACTTGATAATATCGACATCTTTTCTTGAATGGAAAATTCTGCTATGTTCTCCATGTTGGGACCCATAAACTAGTCCTTTTCTTCTGCTATCTCAAAAATTCGTCTCATCTGTGGGTAGATGATGTCTAATTTTTCTAGATTTGGAATTGTTTGTTGCACCCATTGGTGTGCTTTTCGCTAGTGCTTCTGCAACTTGGCGGTTTCGAGCACTATTTGATTTTCAATTATGCTCCTGATTTCTACCTCTATGCTTTTTCTCTTTTCGAGCACTTGGATTTCTTGTCGGGTTTGTCGTACTTGCTGATAGACTTGCCCATAATATGCAAGCCAATCTCTCAGTACTTCTTCTATAATGACCGACTCCTCCATGTGATCTCATAGTACCTTGTATGCTTCTGTAAAAGTTGTGTGCTGCTGTGTCAGCAGTCGAACTATTTCTTCTTTCTGCTCCTCTTTGGTATCCTGCCTTTGTGCCTGTAGCGCCGACACCACGCTCTCAAATAGCTGATAAGCCTTTTCTAATGGCTTGTCAGTGTCGACCTCTGTCAGACCTGGTATCACAGATTGTACCAAGCTTCTGCATTTGTTAAGGAACTCAACTTGTTCTTTTTGGTTGTCGTCGAGCTCCCTACGTCTGTTCTGGATCCTTGTTTTTCCTTCGATTGCCAATGATTCCAAGAGTTACCCTAATTCTCCATCATTCAATTTAGTTGGATCGACTACAGTGGTCGACCCAAGTTGACTGATGTGGACCATTGTTTTCTGGCTTTGATGGTCCTTATTCCTTTTGTCTTTCTTTCTTTTGTGCTTCTGCTGCTCTGCTTGCTTTGGCACCTGTGTACCTGTAACAACCAAAATTGGTTGTTGGCTAGCAGTAGTCGATGGAATTTCTAGTTGGGCTGGTTGGATAATTTCTGTAGCTAGTTGTGCATCTGGTTGGTTGGATTCAAAGGGTCTAGATGCGGTTGTGGTTGGTGCTAATGGTTGTGGTGGAGGTGGTTCAGGTGTAGCTGGTTGAATTAGAGACTTTGGGTGGTGAAGCGGTGGTGATGGTGTTGGTGACTGTTCTAGTGTGATTGGATTAGTGGAGATATGGTCAGGTGAGGGGTCGAGGGTTTGTGGAGGTGATTTTTCTTGGAGGTCGAAGAACAGTTCCTCGATTTATTGACTTATTTCCTCCATGTCCTCTCCTTCCTCATCTCCAGTCAGTTCATTGGCTGGTGGGTTGGGTTTGGGGTCGATCGGAATGATAGATGTGGTCCAACTTGGGACAACTTCAGCTTCTTTGTTAAGGTTTCTCTCAAATGTTGAAGTTGCAATTGCAAAAGTCCTTAGCCTCTGGAGTATTTGGCCAGGTTGGGGGGCGGTCAGTCTGGATCCACTAGCTTCAAACAAAGGGGCTTTGGTGGTGAGCTTTTGAACCGAGGTGAGTAACTCAGGTAATTTTTCAATGTATTCCTAGAGGTCTCTGTCGTAGTCGAACTTCTCCTTCACCGTCTCTGACATAGCATTCTTGCATATGTCGAGTGGGATTATGGAAGGCTGTTCTAGAATTAGCTCTTGTGTGATTTTGGTAAAAAATGAAGGTGGGGGTGTAGACACGAGATCCACAACATTTTCAGCCGTTGAAGTGTTTGTGCTTTTCACCCTTTTTGGTCGACCTTGTTGTGCCCCTGCTTCAACAAATATTTGGAACTGTGTTTCCACTGGCACTTTGTTTGCTGCGGCATCTTCTATAATGTCGCATGTCGTGGCTGCCAGTTATTCCTTGTCTTCTAAGGACTCTGGAATGATAAGCTTGCGCTTACCTTTCCCTTGCTCTTGTTCCTGTGTTTTATTCCTTTTTCTTGAGGCTACTATCTCCTTCGACAATTTGGTTATGTTTTCTTTGGTGACAACATACTCTATATTTTCAGTGTCTATTTCTCCCCCCCTGTCTTTAGTCGAGACAAGGCTTTATCCAGCTGGCTTGGTTACCAGCTGTTTTGTTTGTGTCTCTTCCCTTTATGCTGTCGGAGGTTTGATTACGATTTATAGTTGGCCGGTGCCTCCGATCGGTGTCTCCTCCGACACAAATGTGCTGATGTATAGGTTGATATTGTAATCTTCCTCCTTCTCCTGGTCTTTCAGTGGCTCTTCTATCGAGAAATTTATTTCTTTTGCCCTTGCTAGTATCGACAGTTTTGAACCTGGCTGTTGAAAAATATCTTCGACTGTTGGGCAATAGTCAAGAGATCTCGCCTTTGCCTTGGTGCCTTGCATGTACCATACCGTAGTATGGTCGAGTTCTAACTGGATGTGGGAATTTTTGGGCAGACTTTGTCGGATGTTCTGGGGCACCCTCCATTTGGTTGTGCGGTATTTCAGCTGTTGGACCCAGTTTTTAAACAACACTTTTCCATTTTCAAGTTCTTTCAGTGTTCCACTCTGGGAGAACGGTTTGAATCTCCACATATGAAATTTTTTTGGTTCTTGAAATTACTCATCCTCGACAGGGCACAAGGAGTACATTACTATCCATAACATTAGGGATGGAAACCGGATAATTCCTCCCAACTCTTGACATTTTTTGTAGATGCCTTTGAGCATGTCGACGACATACTCAACCCATTTGTATATCTTTCCTGTGTGGGAAATCTTATCCACCACCTCCAACATATCTAGTTTGATGTTGCTTCCTCGACCTATCGGTGTAAGTGTAATGGCTATGATTTTGGCCACTATTTGCGGTGTCTGAGTTTGTATTTGGCTAATCATTATCCCTTTGGAGTTTTTTCCTGATGCTAATCCTGTTAGCTCTTCTACCAACCCTTCCTTGATCCCGACTGGTACTGGTTCGCCTTGGTTTGATAACCCAGTCAATTTGGAAATTAATTCCCCAGAGATTTCAACCAGTCGGTTGAAGTAAAATCTACCGTTATGATACCGGTTTATGATAAATTTCACCTATGTTTCCTTCGTGCTTCGAAAATTGTCCATGATCGGCGCATTGATGTAGTTTACAATGGTACTATGGTTGATTTTCTCTATAGCTGTATCTGCTTGGAAATGTACTCCTGTAGGTCCGTAATGTGCTTCATACATAATATTATTTATTTCATGTTCTAGTACACACCTTCTAAGTATGTCGTCTAAGCCTATTTTATATAGGAATCCATTTATGAGACTATATGGTGCAGCTTTCATGGCTAAGATCTGTTTATTTTTTGTACTCATACCTTCTAGTGCTTGTTCATTTTCTAAAAACTGAGCTATTTTCTCTAACTCTGTGGGGATTGCTTCTATTTGAAATAAATGTGCATCCAGTAAGTCATCTTCGACTCACGTCGGTTCCTCCCTTGTGTCAATTCAGGATAGGTGGTCGGGACCGAAATTTAGTTTACCTGGTCTTACAACGACTTCAAATTCAAATTCTTGGAATAGAAGTAGCCATCGACAAATTCTTCCATGGTGTAGAGGTTTATTTACAAGGTATTTTAGTGCTTGATGGTCAGTGTAAAAGATAAATGGATTAGCTAGTAGATAGTGTCGATATTTTTGTAGTGCAAAGACATTCCTAATGCTTCTCTTTCGGTTGTTGAATAGTTTCTTTTAGCTTTGTTTAGTTTCCTGCTACTGTAAACTATAGGATAGTCCATTCCATCATCTCCTGGCTGAGTTAGGATTGCTCCTATTGCTAGGCCTGATGCATCGATGTGAACATGGAATTTGACCGACCAGTTTGGAAACCTTAGGATGGGTGCTTTGACTAGCTTTCTTTTTAGTTTTTTGAATGATATGTTGCACTACTCTGTCTAGTTAAATTCCTGATCATCTCTTAGCAATTATTCCAATGGGTATGTCATGTCTGAATAATATCTTATGAATTTTCTATAGTATCCTGTATGACCAAGTAGTACCCTGACTTGTTTTGGATTTATTGGAGGTTTTAAGTCGAGGAGGATTTTTATTTTTGCGAAGTCAACTTTAATACCTTCTTTACAGACAATGTGTCCTAATAGTATTCCTATAGGAGTTAGAAATATGCACTTCTTGATGTTTAGTGATAGTCGGATCTGTCGACATCGTTCCAACATAAGTCTTAGCCATTTACAATGGTCCTTTAGTGTAGAGTATATTGTCCAATCATCGAAATATACTACCATTGTTTTGTGAATGTACTCCTGAAATGTTTTAACCACAATCCTTGAAAAGATTGCAGGTGCATTTTTAAGTCCAAAAGGCATAACCTTGTAAGCAAATGAGCCAAATTCACATACGAATGTTCTCTTTTTCTGATCTTCTTTGGCTATTGGTACTTGATTATACCCTAAGAATCCATCTGTAAATGAATAGCATTCATGTCCTGCTACCTCATTTAAGATTTCATCTGTATAAGGAGTTGGAAATGGGTCTCTTAATGTAACTTTACTGAGTTCTCTGAAGTCAACACAGATCCTTAGCTTGGTTGGATCATGTTTCTTTGTTTGAACCACCATTGGACTTTCCCATTCTGATTGGTCAATAGGGTAGATGATTCCTGCTGCAAGCATGTTATCAATCTCTTTCTTGACTATCTCTTTGTATTTATGAGCTAGTTTATATGGTCATTTCTTGATAGGTTGAACATCAGGTTTAATGTCAATCTTCATTTCTCCCATTTCATGTTTAATATCCTTATAGTCTCTAGAAAATACACCCTAAAATTATTTCAGTAGGTTTGTGATCTTTGTTGTTTGTGCTTCAGACCAGTAGTTTCGAATTTTTGCTATTTTTGGTCGATCATCTGATTTGATATGTTGAATTTTCTAGTTTTGACTTTAGAATCTAGCCATTCCGGTGCTTTAAATTCATTGATTGGTTGACTTCCTTCCTTAAACTGTGAGAATGTGGTAGGGAATTCTGTTTCCGTCATTTGGTCGGCATCCTCTTTGTCGGTTGTTTCAACTTTGAGTACTGTGTGAATAGGTTTGGTCGTTTCGAAATGGTTTGATTTCCATCTAAAGCTTTTCCCTTCCGAATTTTCATTTTCCAACTGTAGTATTGTTGACTGTGGTATTGTCCCGATTTGTATATTGTTATAGTTTATCGTCAGTCAGTTATCCCTTAGGGTTTTGTTTTCTATCGGTTGTACAAATTCTTTGATCTGTTTTGCAGTTTCGACCAAATTCTCATTTTGGGGTTCAAAGTTGAAGTCTTTGATAAAATTCTCTTTAGGTTCATGCCATAGAAATGTTTCACCCCGAGCTTCTTCCATCTTGTACCATTTGTTTGGTAAGTCAGCGAGTGTTGATGGAAATAAGTGTGGCCATGTACGTTCATCTTTATATCCAAGTTTTCTCCATTCTTTTTCACATGGCTTTATATGGTTTTCTGGATCCTGTCCTTGGGTAAATATAGGTATCTGAGCCTGGTTGGTTAACTTCTTTCCTCCAAATATTTCTACAAAATAAGTCGAAGCTGTTGTCCATGTCTGTAGTCTTGACTGATGGTTATCCCACCATCTAGCAGCTTGTCCTGTAAAAGTTTCTACTAAATTTTGTAGTTGGCCATATTCACCAATGTTCCTAGATACTTGTTCTACATGCATAACTGGTGATTCTCTTTCTTTATACCTTGGGATTTTTGTGGTATTTATATTTGTTGGTTGCAAGGTAGGATATTCCCTAATTTTCTTCTCAAATATTTTTGGGATGTTGGACACCACAAAGCATTGTATGACTGGTTTATTCTATACTTTTTGAATGGTCTAGCATCCTTTTGCTTTTGTTTCATAGTTTTCAACCTCCCAATAATATAGTTCTGCATCTGAATTGTATCCTACTGAGTCTTGGTTTTCTAAGTAAAGTTCACCATATGTATTAGGTTCTGTGTAATATTCATTATTATATATCTGATATAGTTGTCAGATGTCAACTTCTTCATCAATTGGTTCTTTCCAAGGTTCTCCTTGGGATGGATGAATAGGTACTATGATTTTTTTTCCATTCCCCTTTAATTTTATTCTTTCTTTGTCCAAGGATATCAAGGCTTTCATTTTTCTCCCCCAAGGTCGACCTACTAATGCTGGGAAGGAACTGGATCCTTCCTTAGGGTCAATAATTTTGAGGTCAATTTTGGTCGATATTCCTTTTATCGTTGTGTCCACATTTTTCCAAAATCCAATAGGTTCAATTAGGCCCTAGTCGACTATTTTCAGGTATATGCCTCATTCATATAATCGAGGTCTGCCTAACTGTTCCCATGTGTCTCGAGTCATATATTTACCTGTGATTTGAAATCGACTACAACTTGTCGAACATGGTAACCTTCATTTTCCAGGTCAACAAGTGGGTCGGCATCTCTTTTATCTTTTTGGTTTAAGCTGCAGATATTCTTTGTTTGTTTTTCGGTGTTTTTGTTGTGTTTTATTTTATACAGTAAGTCGATGAATTGTGATATTGTTTTATATTTTTGTACTAAATGTATTAGCTCTTTTACTGTGTCTTGTCGTTTATCATCTTCTTCTGCCTGTCGATCAAATTCTCTAAATATATTTGTTGCATCTTTATATATTTGTTTTTCTTTAACTGGGTTAGGATAAACATTTTTTTCTTTTATCTTGCTTATTTGGGGGTTATCATTCCTAGTTTTCGTCCCTTGTCGGGTTACGATATGTAAATTATTTGTATTGATAATAGCATGTTTTTGCACACACGACAATACATTAACATTCTTCTTTTTATTTATCTTTTCAAGCATAGTAGGGAAATCCTCTAATGAGTGATTCCCTACACCACAACTAGTATAGAATTTTAGGTTAGTCCTATCCTTGTATGGGTAGTTTGCATATCGGTGTCCTTCCTTTTAACATGTGAAACATTGGATGGGCCAACATGGTTGGTTGTCTCGATTCCCAGAGAATTGACCTGGACTTCCATAGCCTCGATGTCGGTTGTCAAACCGGTGTTCGTACCGACGAACTTCGTACCTTTGATTATTTTGGTCGTTTTGTGCATTGTTTTGTTCCTCATTGTTCTGTACGACTGCGTTATTATGATATACTGCCTGATAATTTTGTCGATTCTTTAGATTTAGGTGGAAGTCGGAGGTGTTATGATTTTTAGTTTCACAAATTGTGCACCATGATGCTTTGCCATTCTTCATGTTGAATGCGCAATCTTTTTTGGTATGCTCTCCATGCTCCTGGAAGATGTCGCAGAAACATTTTGTTTGCAAAAATCGAACATCTTGTCGGCTAATATCCCGTCGAAAATTGTCCTTTGAATGTCTGGCCATCGAGCAATTCGTGCACCAAATATCCTGACTTTTAAGGTTGAGCTCTTTTAGAGATTTCTGCATGATCTGAAGCTGTTCCTCCAGTTTGTGATCCGTGGAGTATGTTGGAATGTCTTCATCCATTTCTACCTGTAGAGATTTCGTGAGTGCATCTTCATAAGTTTTGAATGTCTCCAGACTGATGTGTCGAAGAATTTTTTGTGACAAACCTGCAAGAAACCACTGGATTAATAGTTGCTCATTAATGACATAATCCAATTGGCTAAGAAGGTCTTTTCGGTGTTTGTCATAGTCGCAGATAGTTTCTCCTAGATTTTGTGATGTTTTATTTAATTTCTTTGCTGCCAGGTGTTTTGCATCTGGAGTTTTAAAGAATGATAGAAATTGTGCTTTGACTTCAGCTTTATTTGCTTGGGGAGTTATCTCAGACAAGGTCATATACCATGTTAATGCCCTTTTCCTCAAGGCACCAATGAACTGCGCCATCTTTATCTCTTCATCTGTAACTTGGTTCACCTCCCAAGTCGACTCATAGATGAACCGATGTCGTTTGGGATCTTCATCGCCCTCATATAGAGAGATGTGTGTTATCCCGTGACCCATGTCGGAGCCACTAGCACTATCTTCTTTAGGAGGTGGCGGTGGTGGGGGTGGTGGTGGCAATAGTGGGTTATTTTGTTTATTCTTATGTGTGGAACTATTGTTAACATAACTCTCATTTCTGTTGATCGTCTTAGTTGTCGTTTCTTCTCCGACAAGCAGTCGGTCGGGGTCGACTTTTCCTGTCGATGTCCAACTATAATTATTTGTCTGCAGCTCCAAATTTTTTGTATCTTCCAAAGTTGTATTTGGCAGGGTGGGTTCTCCTTTGTGTGTCAGGTAAACTAAGTGGATACTTTGGTTGGAGGGTAATGCTTGAAGCATGACCCAATTTCCTTCTTCTGGTCAATAGATAATTAGATGATTATCATCATTTCTCTCGTTGTCTAGTCGGCTCCAAATACCAAAGTCACTAGCTCCTAGTCTAAGGTACTCTTTGACAATGGTTTGTATCCTGGTACTCGGATTCATCAGAGATAGAGGTATTACTTCCTGGGGGACTTCTAATTGGAGAGCTTCTCACTGCTCTATCCATAAATATTATTCCATAGGGGATGCTTCTTCTTCCACGCCTTCCTCATATCGGTCATGGCCCGACTCTAGCGTATTTCTCCCTTGGTTTGTCACCCTAGTGCTCATTCCTCTTTGTAGCTCTATGACTCTTTCTCTTCTCTCTTCCCTTCTTTGCAGCCTCTTCTCCCTCTCTATTTTCTAAAAGTTCACCATACCTTTATGTGACACTGTCCTTTCTATTTCCCTTTTAGGTCAACTTTTCATTGTTGGTGAATGGTATCTCTTTAGTTGACTAGAATCCTCTCCACTTTACCTCGACATACGACCAGCTACCTTGCCATTTCTTACCTGACGCTTTAGAAATCCCAGATAGTTCTGTTCACTTTCTTAGGAAGTATTCCCACTCCCTTTCGACAATGAATTTCTCCCACTTCTTTTGTTTCTCCGCCTAGTTAGTATTTTGTGGTGGTTCGTGTAGTAATGGATGAGGTTCAACGATATGTCCCACTCCTTTCTTGATTAGGAATTTGAATAGCAAGGTCGGTAAGGAACACAAGAATTTCTCGGTGAGGTCTATGTAGAATTTATTCTTGATGGTTTCCACCGAAGTTATTTCCTCTACGGCCTGCTCCTCGCAAAATTCATTGACGATCTTTTCGAACCACTCCGACAGGTTTGTTCTTCCCCCTTGAATCAGTTTGTCTAGTAGCTGTTGGTCTTTAATCACTTCCATATTTTTCATCCAGGGGTTTCTTCAAAAGCTGGGGCACTGATTCTACAAACTTCTCATGAATCTCAGTAAAGAACCTTTCTTTTGCTTGGGCAGTCATTAATCTGTTTCTTTGTGCATAATTTTGCAAGTAGTTTGCTATTTTACGCGCCCACCAGTCCTTAATCTCTTGTTCTGATATCATCTGCTTGTATACATCTCATACATGTACTACCGGCAACAGGACCAATATTGTAATCTCACAGATCACATAGGGTTACCAATAATACACATTAATAACAGACATACATAACAGAGACAAGAGACAGGAACAAGTAAGAAGAATAACATATTATATTATAGTGAAAGGGTCCATACAATACAGAGAACTGAACCCAGTTCTCATCTGGCTCAACAACCTAATATATATGAATTAAAAACAGTTACAAATAACTACCTATCGGTTCAGTGAACCGACATGACCTTATGTGGCCGACCTAACCTCTAATTAGTCAGCTGATTGACTAGCTCGGCTATCGTTCAAGTTGGCTTACCGACTTGCTCCTCCAACACTCCTTCATAAGCCTTAAGCTTCATCATCTTCTTCATTCATAATAGCATCTTTTCTTATCCAAATGCTAAGATGGATAAGAGGTTCTTCAAGAGTTGAGTTCTTAATATTCCTCATCGCTTGAGATATCTTCTTTGAATCATGAATTCTTTATCTTGAGTTGCTCCCATCTTCTTTTCTCTTATTATGAGTAAAGCATCTTCTTATGTGTGCTCTTCTCGGAGTATTTCTGAAAGTAATCACTTCCTTTTGGCACACATTCCTTGAATGAATGAATCCCATGATCCTGAGAGGTCATTCAAGGTGGTTATCACAACTTCTGCATTCTCCACTTCTTCTCCTACTGCTTCAAGTTGTTCTTTGATTTGAGAGACCCTTGTAAAGTATGACTGTATGGTCTCTGCATTTTGGATCTTCACATTCTTCAATTGGTTTCTTAAGGTCATATTTCGATTTATGTTCTTCCCTTCAAATAGCTTGGTCAAGGAATAAAACATCTTCGATGTCTTTAGGGAAGACACTTGTGGTACAAGTTGATCTGTGATTTAATCAACAATGATCTTCTTGGCCTTGACCAATTTCTTCTTGTGTAAGGCTTTGAGCCTCATCTCCCTCTGGAACTAGAACCTCTCTACTCATGTAGGTGTCCAATTCATTTTCTTCAGAGAGATCATATACTTCCGTGCTTGGAAGTTGTCAAATTCACCATGCTTATCATCAAGCTGATGTGATAGATCACTTTGAAATGAGAACCTCAAATGAAAATAGCAAAGGACTAGATCTTACCGATTTGAGGTGTCCGTCTTGGTTTCAGAGCTGGCTGTTCTATAGTTTGTTAGAGAAAACCTAATTTCCAAAACTTGGAATATTTTAGATCTGATTGGATAGACAGGTATACCTCTTCAAGGTGATTTGTACAATGTATTGCTTTTCTGAAAACAATGGAGGGAAGCTCCCGGAATAGGAAGCCCTAGATTTCCAATTTCTTCTATAGAAATTCCTAATACTGTTTCTATGGTATCTCTGAAATTACAGCTCATCCATTCCTGCAACTTTGGAATAAGGTATTTTTGCCTGTTCCTATTCCAACACCATAGGTTTCATCAAAATTTGTTTCACTAATTGGGACTTATGATTGTTCTCCCAAGGTGACCTTTTTCAGCACTGTTTAGCATAGCTAAGTTGTACGGACTTCCACGTGTCACTCTTTCCTCTTCTAGGTATAAAACTTAGACCATAGAAAGAAAAGTTTGTTCCCTTTTTGGAACATCTTCAGAAATTTCATTTGGACCTTTGTATCCTGAGATATAGCAATTCTCCCCAGGTGTCATGTTTAGGGATGAATCCTGGAAGAGGCTGTAACCCTAACTAGGAGGGATCATAGCTTCTAGAATATAGAGAATCTAAGGCTGAATTTTGGACACAATCTAAATTAGGATTTTTTGTTCGGATTGTGGAAGTTTCATCTCCCGATCCTTCTCCAATACCGAGATATAGCGAATGTACCAAAACTTATCAGTTTTAGCATTTTAGGGTTTTTCTAGCTCGGGGTCAAACTAGGGTTTGACATTCTCGAAGTTATACCCAACCAAAAATCTAGACCCAGGTCTCTCAACTTCGATTTTGATGAGGAGAGAAATTCTATGCCAGGATCACTCAAAAATTCCTCTTCTGTAAGAAGCCCTAATTTCCTGCACCAAAACTGAAAATGGTCGGAATCGAATTTTGGTTTGACAGAAAGATGCACCCTTCAATGGAGAGTTAGCCTAGCATAATTTTGCTGATGGATTGTGGAGAGAGACCCAAAAAGTAAGAATCCATAGCTTCTGCAACTACATAATGTCTTCTTCTTAGGTTAGATCTGATACCATGTTATATTTTTATCATTCAAGCTAGCATTGTGATCTTAGGATCTTTAACTGAGAGAATAACATGCACAACAAGAAACAAAAGCGACAAGAGACACAAAGAATTTTCCTCAGGGAAACCATAAAGGAGAAAACCCCGCAACTTCCTTAGAGATAGAATGAGCAGCAATAGCAGCAGTAAAACCCAAAAACAAAAAGATGATCTCCACAGCTTGTTCTCTCTCTCACACTGGAGAGAGCTTCTCCTCTCTCACTCATGCGCCCTAGTGAGTGTGTGTGTGTGTGATAAATAGAGAGGCTCACTCTCTATTTATATTCTTCCATTCACTTAATGTCCACTTTGACATGTTGGCCCCACTTAACAATTACTTACTAGAGCCGACATCTCTAGGAGAGTCTAATAACCCTAGTGCTACACAACTGTGGGGACTTTTCCCCTCCGACCAACAAGGAGGGTTATCCTTAACACAATGGTGGGGACTATTGCCCCGACTTACAATAACTCACCTAGGGTCAACTTCTCTAGGATAGTATAATAACCCTAGGGCCCCACAACTGTGGGGAATTTAACCCTTGTACAATAGGAGGGTTACCCATAATGACTTGACATGACTTGTTTACATTATTGAATCTCCCGATAGGAACATTAGGGCATGACTCAAATACATTACAGACACTTCCCGGAATAAAAATCAAGGTACAATACATAATATATACAATTGAATACATTCCGAAGTTACAAATACATCAACAAGAAGGCCCCTTGTGAACGGTTGTGCATTAGATAACACTACTACAGATTTGAGCTCCCATGTACCTTACGTATATCAGGAGACCCTACTAGGATTCCTTATTGAAATGAGAAACAACCCTTTGGCCATATTGTTTGGAGCAATTCACCAAGAACAAAACTCAGGGAGATTACTATGCACGTACCTTGAGTATATCATGAGTTGCACCTGCTTGACAATCCTGGTGAGAGACCGACTATTTTGAGCTAATCCTATCACTTAGGTTTGCTTGTGGCCTGTAGCTTTAGTAGGATAATTTTTTGTGTGATTTTTCTTAGTTTTGAGACCCTAGGTTAGTTTAGTAACTGATACAATCTGGTTGAGTTTCAGTTGAGATGATCTAGAAGGAATCAGGGCTTACCACCCGATTTTCCTCCTGTTACGGGAGAAATTCCATTGGAAGCCATCGATCAAGGATTTGAAACTAGTTCCCATGAGGAATAAAATCTAGTTGTAGAAAGTGGAGACCAATTCACTTCTTATATTAATCCCTTGGCTCAACAGCCTCCTATGGATGATACTTCCTTTCATCCTCATATGGAAGGTCGTACTGATAGTCCTGATGCACCTGAATATGGCCCTGATGCTCTGTTTTGGAGAACTTCTATGGTTCAGGCCATTTCCTCATTTGGGGTTAATAGAACCTCTCTTGAACAAAATTCTCTGGGTGAAGAAGAATATAGACAAATCCAAGCATCCATTCACCGTGCACGAGGTTTTCTAGAGATAATGCATAGGCTAGATAGAGTTTTGGCCGTACATGCACCTCATCTTGAATCTAAATTAGCTAGATTACCCCGTAATATGGATCCTTGGATTGTGGCTAAAATTAGAGCTTCCACTGATGGTCATCCAGCATATGGCGAGACTTCTCGCAATCCAGGTCAAACCTCTAATTTTGCTCCTATAGTTTTGAATTCTAGGTCTGTCTCTAGTCACCCCATACTTTCTATGGTTGGGGGGTAAGATTTAGTTCTAGTAGTGTCTATACCTTCTAACATCAGGGGGCGACCCTTGACATGACCTATGTTACCCACTAGTGGAATTGCTACTAATAATAGACATACCTCTACTGTAGGACAATCCACAGTATATGTTCCTCCCACCAATAAAAATATGGTAAACCATCCTTTAAGTTTAGGTCAGCCTTTAGCGACACAAATTGCAGTTAATCAACCCTCATGGGGTTATGGTTACCCAAAAAATCAAGTACCTGTAGGGAATATGAATTATCAACCTACCGCTATAGGAATGCCTTACATTGGAATTCCGTATTTGTTGATTCACAATGCTTGAATTAAATTTTATAATTTCTTGTCTTTGTTTGTTTCCTATTAAATTACTTTTATTTTCTTTTGTTGAAATCCTTAAGATATGATTTTTTATGGCCAAAGTTACATGGTTATATATATTTGCTTAGGGTTGATTAATTTATTTTATTATATATTTGAACCCTTGGTAAATACTCATGTTATAATGGTTATATATAAGCCATGTTTTAATTTTGTAAATAAATAAATTTAGCATTATAATTTTAATCTTTGTTTTTGATTTAATGTCAAACTATTAAATCCAAAATCTTATATGATGATCATAATAAAAATTGAAATTAATTGAATGATCCTCATTACAATAGTTTAATGGTTTGAATTAATATTTTATGTTATATGGATTTATCATGCTAAGTCTGACTTAATCATAAGTTCAATCATTATGAACTTAGCTTTGAAAGATTTTCTCTATGATTTCATTTGTATAGGGCTTGATGATTTCATTAATTTTATAAACCCTATGAATTCTAATGTTTTATAAGGCTTCCTATCACTTTAGCTGATAGTTCATCTAGTTTCACGTATTGACTTAATTATGACAAAATTTAGTGCTTGGGATGAATGTATATGACATGATTTTGTACAAAGTTTAACACCAGTCGATTTCCATGCTTTGAATTGATAACCTAGTACCTTATTTTGTATCAATATGATTCTGAAATGACAGTCCTTTTGATGACACATTGTGATTTGTTTTGGAATTATGATTTCACATATCAGATCATTATGTTGGAATTGATTTTATTAGAGTTATGGCAGTCATGCAATTATTCAGAGTTTTGATTTTGAAGCGTGTGAGGGTTTTCAACATGCTAGATGAACTGTTCCTACACATTCCTTCTGTGTTCACAACACCCTTTAGCCCTTCATCCAAAGAAGAACCAATAGTTAAATATATGGCACCTCTGAGTTGTTTTAAAGTTTCAAGACCGGAAATGTTGGAAATGGATCCTAAAGCTACGGTATTATTTGAAAAGATTGGTTGGAAACCATTCTTTTGGAGTTTCCATGGCCATAACGAAGAAGTCACTCAACAGTTCGTGCTATCCTTTGATGGGAATACCACTCAAATTGGAGACTTACAGTTATTTGTGGATGAAGAGTTTATTTCCAAGGCCGCAAAGCTTCCTTGGTGTGGAGAACGCTGGTTTAAAGGGGAAAAAATAGACAAGAAGAATTTAAACAGTTTCTTCTTCCATTATCCAAAGGTGATGCACATCTTAAACTCTATTTTCCAGTCAAATATTTGAAGCCTCAGTGGTGTCTCCCTTTTCAGTTTATTTCTAGGAATATTTTTTGCAATGGTCATTACTGAAATGTTCATTTATACCATCTCAGGATTTTAATGACTGTAACTGGTTCGAAATTGAACTTACCTTATTTCCTGCTTCATAGTCTACATAGAATGGCTGTAACAGTCCAACGAACTACTATGAATCAAAGCCATAGTTTATTTCATTATGGCTTGATTAAGATTTTGGTTCAGTATCAGTTAGCGACTGTGAGCAGAACATGGGATGAGTTTTTAAGTGATAATGGTTTTGGGTTAACCTCCTTCTGGCCTGCTTTCTTACCCAAAACTCGCATTAAACGAAGAAGGCCATTGGAAAAAGAAGTGAATGAAGAGTCTGATCCTATAGCTGATCATGAAGGGATTGATAAACTCTGTAGGATAGCTGAAATTGAAGAGTTTAATGCTTCAAATCCTCCTAAGCAACCTAAGGAAAAAAATGAAATAAAGGACAAAGGTAAAAGCTAGTTTAAGCCTCCCTCTGGCAACTTATCCTTAGGTTCACATCCTAAGTCAGTGTCAGGGGAGGGTAAGAATGAATTAATGGGAGGAAAACTCAAATATTACAATAAAATTCTTGAACCAGTTTTAGGAAAATTAGAAACAACAAGTTGAAGGTTTACTCGAAGTATGATAAGTCTTTCAATTCCAAAGACCGTGGAATAAAATAGTGAACCTATTTTGTTAAGGATGATAGTGAACAGGAGAATGAATCGACTCCTCATGAAACCTCATTTAAAGGGTTTGAACATGAACAGAGCAGTAATCACGAAAATTCCATGGATAATTCACCCTTATTGGCGCAACTAGAACATGAATTTTAGTTTAAATCTGCATCGAATGATGAGTGTTCATTAGAAGAAACTTTAAAGGCAGCACAACAATTGATTAAACTTTCCCGACAACATAAGGATAAGTGGTTAAAAGAAGAAGAAGATCATGCTATCTTGAAAACATAGTTACAACAACAGAAGAATGAATTACTTATGTGGGTGGATAGATGGAAACATATGAAAGCAACGAAGGACAAATACAAATCAGAGAAGACATTGTTCGCTGAGTCAAATGAAAAATTCTAGAAGAATGAAAAACGCTATGAAGAAAAAATCCTAAAACTCAGAGCTACGCTATTAGAGGCAAGGAAAGCCATCAAGCTACAAATCACAACTTAACAATTTGTTTTGTTTATTTTTATGATTTTGGTTGTGACAGGTAAATGAGCAATTTAATAAACATCCTACAGAATTGAAGATTCTGTAGGATTGTTTTATATTTTTTAATTTTTTGTTAAAATCTTAATCATAACTTAATGAGAAACTTATATTTTAACTGTTTGCCACAGGTGTACCTATGATGTAAATACATCGAATCTAATAGAGATGAGATTGCTAACTGGTATGCATTTTTGAAGCTACTTTTGCGTTGATAGCTAGCATATATTCTAGATGGTTACACTTCATTTGTTGCATTAGAGGATCATTTTACCAGGTGCCTCTTTTGGTGTAAATTGAGTCTTGTTGATAGTTGAAAGAATCTGGGGATGTTTTATGATTTATCTTAACAACTGTTAAGAGACTATGTTTACTATTTTTAGATACTAGAATAAATAAATAAAAAGTTAATCTTTTTTATGTATATAAGTCCAAAGGAGATTCTGAGTAGGGGTAGATGGGGGTACGAGAGAAAGTACTTGTAAAACATATAATACATTTCTGGTTTTGATTAATCTACTGAAGTTTTCTTCATGGATGATTACCATTGCGACATCAAATACTGGTACCAAATTTTGTTTTCAGTTCTTTGTTATTATATATATATCTATATTTCAAAAGCAATTTTCTTACTTTAAATCTGTGTGCAATTGAACTTAGTTTTCATTGCATCAACATAGTTTCAATTACTCTTATCACTCAATATTGATATCTGTTATTGATACTGTCAATGTCATGATTATTCAAATGTTGTTGATGATTGTGATTGAATAGTATTATATTTTCATAGCTTATTTTGATTACATCTATATTTTGATAGCTGTTTTTAATGATAAGTTATTATATATTTTATAGACATATTTTAATGTTGAATTTTGATTATCTGTTGACAAATACATTTATAGAGTGAATAGAATAATTTCTTATTTTATTCTCTTTGTTTTGTAAATTTTATTAAACAGAGTGTTATTGGTGATAGTTTCTTTATCTAGAACTGTATGATTTATTTCACTTTGTTATTTATAATTGTTAATTGATAGTTGATATAGTAATCTAAAAGTTTGCTCTCAGCTGAGATAGGGTAGCTAGTCAATTTTAATTCATCTTTTAGCTTAGTTTATTTTAATAGTTGTTAAATAGAATTAGATTAGTTTGTTAAAATTTAAAATAGTTTTTTTTTTAGTCAAAGAATTTAAAACAAAACCCCAAAATAGGAGACTTTCCTTAAGAAAGCACTTTAGGATAACTTAAACTTAGAAAACTAACTCTAGGATTTATTTTAAAGAAGTAATTTAATTTAGGATAATTTTTTACTGAATTTCTTTTTACGTTCTCCTTAAGAGGATAAATTAAGTTGGTAGCAGGACCATAACCTACGAGGTTTTTCCATTCCAAGCACACCGGGAGCTGCTCTAAGCGACTTGTGTGGGCTTAATCTCCTTAAGTTGGCCTAGTTTAGAAAATATGGCCAAGAAATGGCGCTAGAAGGAGGGCCTGTTAATGATTAATGGCTGATAGAATCAATGATAAATATTCAACTAGCCAACAACCTCCATTACAATATGAAATTAGCAGATCACCATTCATATAAACTGTTAGGAGCATTCTTGAGCGTGACCATAATACATCTCCATTCACTCCTGAATAGAGTACTCAAACTTTAGAAGAATCACGTCATATTCTTACGAGAGCATATGCTCATTAACTTGGTTTAACACCAATAGACTATGGTCTACCCAGACAAAAAAGACATAATCCTCAATTGAATATAATTACTCAAGATTCAGCAGAAGCCGATAGAACTCCAAGTTATCAAGTCAGAAGTCTTCATAGAGAAATTGCTCGAACAAATACTATTAGAAGCTTGACTTTTGTAGGTGGTTTTGATCAACCACCTTCTCCTCTGGAATTACCATCAGATAGTCCAAGGTCATGTAATCAATGGAGTTCTTCAGATTTTGAAGGAAGTACTATGGCTAGAAACATACCTGCAGGAGGAGGAGGAGGGGGTAACCCTCCACCTAATCCACAACTTCCTTGGTTAAGAACAATTGTTGTAGCTGTACCTGGTGTACAACATACTTTTCCAAAACATTTAGACAAACTTCTTCCGAAGTTTAATACAGATAATAAAGAACCCGCAGAGGTGCATGTAGATAAATTCATGTTAGCTGTCCAAACCATGAACATTCAGCATGAAGACATAGTCTATCGTTTGTTCCCTTTAACTTTTGAAGGGAAAGCATCTACTTGGTACTTTTCATTAGTCCAAGGGTCAATCACAAACTGGGATGAATTCAACAAGGATTTTCTAGATAAATTCGGGGAGGATAAAACACTGTTATACCCAAATCCTATCACCATCATGTGATAAGACATTTGACATATCTACTTGCCCTGAATCCCAGCTTCTGGAGTGGAAACTAAATGGTTTTTCATCAATCTTACATACAAATTGCCAGCACTGCGCATGCCCCTTTATCCAGGATCGGTACCCCTATTCGTACCGCCCATCATCTATTGCCCATAAGCGGTGCCACCACTTATTGTCCTTGGTCCAGAAGTGGTTATTACCAGAACCGCTCTATCATAGAAGGAGAAATGCGATACCTTGGGTAAAAAGGGAAACATAGAAGTTTCTTGAGGCTTCTAGATGATAAGCCTCGTGTCCTACCTTATCCCTACTGCTGTGGGTTGGTTGAGCTTGAGATCCCTCATCCTAGGATCTTAGAGGTCACCTCACCCATTAATTTCTCAACCATCTCTATCCATTAAAGCCTTATAAATAAGAGCTCATAGCCACGGTTGAGGGGAGAACACTTGAGGTATTGTTATGCTGTTGGATTGACCATTGGTCCAAGGTCATTTGGAGAGAGCATAGAGAGCTAGAGTCGGAGCTTTTGGGGATGAGAAGGTCTGGTTTCATGGAGATGCATGTCAACACTAAGGCTTGGTTGTAAACTTCTTCATATTCTTTAATGGAAGTTGATTTCTATCCCACATATGTTGATGTTGTTGTGATTTCGCATATATGTTGCTATATTTCTTAGTCACTAGCATAAATTAGTAGATCATATTCTTGTTGCTTTGATCTATTTCATGTTGAGCTTGATTGCAGGTACACAGGTGGACTATCAAAGCCTTGTATTCCAGATATCTACAGCGTCTAGGGAGAGTCTTCAACCTCTGTCCTCTATTTGTTCTAGATTTGAACCATTCAGACCAGTGGAACACCTTGCTGTCCGCAGGAGGTGAAATATTCCAGCTAACAAATCTGGCGACTCCGCTCAGGAATTAGTGTATCAATTGTTCTGATCTTCCTCAGTCTGCAACTCTTGTCCGAATCTAGGCTCCATTTTCTTCAACTCTTTTCAGTTAGATCTACTTTCTGAATTGCATTATTTGGGTTTGAAATTTCCAGATCTGTTCAGATCTGAGTCATTTTGGTCTTTTATGCTCTGTTTCCATACTCAATTCAATAATATTTGCCTTGATCTAGTATTTTATGACTTGATCCATCTTTTTTCTTTTTTTTTGGTCATCTACAGGGAACTGTGCCTATACAGTGTACGAGGAGCGGTGCCACCACTTGAACAAAGTGGAGAGTAAGTGGTGCCACTACCTGTAACCCATTTGCAAGGAGCGACGCTGTCTTCGAAATGCTCTGTCAACACCTACGAAGCACGTTGCCAGGTAGGCATCATTCCAAAACACTTTTTTTCGTCATTTTTCTTTGAATAAAATTGGATTTTGATTGCTTTCTATTCGGTTATTAGGCTTGTGTTACTGAATCTTATGTGTGTGGCTTGCTGGTTTGATGGTTTAAGATTGATTTTAGTGGAATTTCAAAATTTTGTTTAATCTTTTTGATTGTTCATCTGCTTCTATGCTTTTTGGTTGTGCTTTAAGAAGGATTTCTTGTTTTCTGAAAAGTTTAGGGTGCTCATTGAAATCTCTTTTCATTGCATATACTGAAAGAAGAACACTAGATTAGCTTCTAGGTTTCATTTCTTACTTGCATAGTAAACTTCTTTTTCCTTCCTTCAAAAAAGAAAAGTTTTGACTAAGACTAGGACATCATCATTGAGCATTGGATTTGGGTTTTCTGATTGGCTTTCCAAGCTTTCAGAACCTTTATGATCTTTTGTCTCTCATGCATTTAGGACTATATCGATCAAAATATTAAAAAAAATGGTAGTTTTAAGTTAGATTTGCTTATGTTTTTGAGAAAATTGAAAAGTTAGAGTGCATTGGCATATAAGTGTGCTTCGTGTTGTTCTTTGAGGTAAAGAGATTCCCACCCTTCTTATTTTCTTTCGAAGAGAAGAAATTGGTTTGGAAAAATGTTTGCTTGTATTTGATTTGATGTTCATGACTGTTGATTGGAATGATTTTTTGTTTTGAAACAAAAATAAAACACTCTCTTCCCTCCCGTAAGTAGGCATACTGAATGGTAAAGTGAACATTTGCACAAGCATATTGCATGGTTTTACTTTTCTGTCAAAACATCATGCATTCACCTAACCGTACAAGTTAAAATTAACGATAGTTTTAGGTTAAAATTTACATAGTAACTTGAGTGATAGGTTAGAGACGTGTTCGGGCATCGTAAAACGTAGGAGATGTCATTATTTGTTAGCATTACATTCCAGGAGTCGCGCGGTTCTTCCACGTACCGTCGGTATATCGAACGGCCTTTCACGTACCCTTGAGGTATATAGAAAGGTACTTCACGTACTTGATTGTTTATTGGAAGGCCCCTTGTGTACGGTTATGCATTAGACAACACTGGTACCGATTTGAGCTCCCACATAGCTTGAGTATATCGGGAGACCCCACTGGGGTACCTTATCTATGTGAGAAAATCCCTTTGGCCGTCTTGTTTGGAGCCATACACCAAAAAAAACATTCGGGGAGATTACTACACACGTACCCTCGAGGTATATCACGAGCAACACCTTCTAAAAAATCCTAGTGAGAGACCTAACTTTTGAACTCCTCCTATCATTTTAAGTCTGCTTGTTTTGACCTATAGTTTGTGTAGGGAAGTCTTTTAGTGTGTTTTTTCAAGATTTTCAGACCCTAAGTTAGATAGGAACTGTACAAACTGGCTGAGTTAAGATAGTTTAGGAGAGTATGGGGCTTGCCACCCGATTTTATTTCTGTTTCAGGAGAAAATCCAATGGAAGCTATCGACCAAGGAGTTGCTACCACCTCCCAAGTGGGAGACAATGTGGTGGTGGAAAGTGGAGTACCATATTCTTCACACTCGCCTCCCTTGGTCCAACAACCTTCTCAAGGAAATTCATCGTTCCATTCTCCCTTAGAAGGTCATGTTGATGATACAACCCATCCGGAATTTGGTCCCAATGCTCCTTTTTGGAGACACCTATAGGACAGGCCATTGCCTCATTTGGCACCCGTGTAAGTTCTCCTGATGATGAAGAAGAATGTAGGAAATACCGTGCTACTATTCTCTATGCACAGGAGGTAGAAAAGTAGATTGATGACCTATTAGGCTCCACACTAGTACATTCCACATCTCTTCCTGTGGGATATCGTTCACTGGCCGATTCTATGAGACCCATTGAACCGATTATAGATCGTCCATTAACAACCCACAACCAAGGTCAATTTACCACCCCTCTCACCTCTCATGTTATGTGTGTTCCAAATATTCCCAGGTCTTCTGCATCTGGGGCCCAACCTTCAATTCCTATTTCGTCACTACCTTCTAATGCCGGGGGGCAACCCCCGGCACAACCTACGTTATCCAATGCCGAAATTTTACCTAGTAAAGGGCAGAACTCTAACATAGAATCATCTACATTTTTTGTCCCTCCCACCCATACTAATGTGGTAAATCCCCCATCTATTTTAGGTCAGCCCTTGGGGGCACAAATTGTAATCGTTCAGTCTTCTAGAGGTTATGGTTATCAAATACCTGTAGGTAATCACCCATCTAATCCTATAGGAATGTCTTATACTGGAATTCCATACCCTAGTAACACTTTTAGGCCATCGGGGCAACCCAACTGGTCTTACATGCCAGCTATGGGAGGGATACCTATACATACGGCGGGAGGTGCGAGAGGACCGCCTTATGGAGGTCCTCCCCTTAGGGGACCTAATGGTTTCGGAGGATCTAGCGACATTCCTCCTTATGGTCCCGCTAGTCCTAGTTGTCCTGGGGGACCTGGTGGCTTTCCTCCTTTTGGCTCTAGAGGGTCTGGTGGCCCTCCACTTAGTGGTTCTGGTGGCTCTAGAGGTTTACCACCTCCTCGAGGGTCTAGTGGTCTGCCTCCTGGTGGTCCTAGTGGTCCTGGTGGTCCCGGTAGTCCCGGTGGTCTCGGTGGCCCTGGAGGTCCTCCTCCTGAAGGCTCTGGTGGTCCTAGTGATCCTAATTCCAGAAATCAACCCCCCATGGGTGGATCTTTCGATGGTTCTTCCTCACAACAACCTGTTTATCAGTCTACCTATGGTCCTACTGGTAATTATATGCCATATCAATATTACCAGTATGTGCAACCCAACCAATAGTCACCTTTCCTAGAAACTTTGGACTCGCCTGATCTGTCCAAGTTGATTAATGACCCCATTCCACACAATCCATCATGGCCTCCCATTCCGGTAAAGTTACCATCGGATATTTTGAAATTCGATGGGAAGCAGGGAGACGATCCGAAGAACCATGTTATGAATTTTCATTTATGGTGTTCTTCAAAATCCCTCATGGATGATTCCGTCCAGTTACGACTCTTTCAGTGAACTTTGACCGGTATAGCCGTGAAGTGGTACATTGAAATTCCATAACATTGGTTTGTGGATTTTGGCTCGTTGGCAACCGTGTTCCTTACACACTTTCAGCTCCCTATTCGTTATGAAATGGGCACTGATATTTTAAATTCTCTGTGATAGAACACCTCCACCCACATTTTCGATCATATTCATGAATGGAGAAGGTGGAGAAGGCTTATTAAGGCCCCTATTCCGGATCAGTTGCTAGCTGATTGGTTCACTAAGTTTTTGTTGCCTCCTATTGCCCGAGATGTGGCTATGGGTGGTACTGTTAATGAAGAGCAGGCTATTAGTCATTCTCAGTACCTAGACTTGGTCTATTCCTAGTCTGGAACTCTTTATGACTTGATTCCTCAAGCTCCTCGCCCAAGCACTAACCCTGCCAAGCCACCAACAGAAGTACCTGTTGATGGGATTGTTGGTTCAATCCAGTTCCTGTCCACAGTGAAACTTGCCAAGAAAACCCAAACTGCTACTCATTCGACTCCTAAGGTTTACGCTGAGGTCAATTCCATTCAAAGTACTCAAACCTTGGGTAATAAAAAGAAAGGTAAAAATAGAAATAAAAAACATGGAAACCAATAGGAGACTCCACGACCAACCAATAACGACAACGACAAAGGGAAAAGGAAGGCTAAATATCCCTATTTGTTATGCAGTGGTGACCATTTTTCAAAGGAGTGTCCCCGTCAGGATAAAATCTCCCAATTTCTGAAGTCTAATCCCGCACCCGCATTACTTATGGATCCCTTTCCCTCTCAACAACAACTGGAAAACCACATGTCTAACCAAGGTAACTCTAGTTCATCGGAGGAAATTCGTATGATGTCTTCAGATACCATCCATCTGCAAAATCGAATTCAGAATTATGATAAACCCACAGATAAGAAAGAAGATCAATATTCTTCAGGGAAAGCTCCCTCTACTAGTTCTCTGGAATCCTCGTCTACTGTCCCTTTATCTATCGAGAAGCTTACTCTCGACATGGTTTTGCACCCACCTAAGAGTATTCTTCGAAAGGCTGTCTTTAATCCCAATTCCTGAGCTGCTCAATTCTATAATGTGGTTGAAGATCTCGCTCAGGCACCTTGTGCCATGTCTACCCTAGAAGTACTCCAAAGTTGCCCCACACAACGCAAGAACTTGTTGACTGCTTTAGGAGCTTTAGACCTGGATAACACTAACTTGATTCATTTCAACGTTGAGAATTATAAACCTAGATTACTGCATACGCTTGCTTTTCAGATCATTACGAAAGTAGTGGGAAAGAAAGTCTTTCAAACAGTACTAGATGAAGGAGCTTCAACCTCGGTGTTATCTCTGACTTGTTGGAAAATCTTGGCTCTCTCGAGCTTGTTACATCATCTACGAACCTTAAAGCCTTTGATGGATGGGGTTTCCAACCCCATGGTCTCATATCAGCCCTCATGGTCGAGCCGGGGGGAAAAACCGTTTCCATCCAAGTAGAAGTGGTAGATGCCCCTTTATATTACAACCTCCTTATAGGAAGGAATTGGTTCTATGCCATGACTGCTGTTGCTTCAACAATATTTTGAATGGTCCAATTCCCACATATAGGGAGAATTGTTACAATTTATTAGCTTGATTTCTGTATGCCAGATGTTACTACCTCCACGGCTAATAAAATCACCATGTTAGGTTAGTCCCCTCCTCCTTACGATTCGATTGAGGTAGGCATGCTGAAGGATTCATCCCTTATGGCGATTTTCCCATCTACTCCTCCTAGCACAGATACCGCGATAATACATATGATCGCCTCATTTGATTTTGAGCCTAAGGGAAAAAATGTTGTTGAGTCCACCTCATTGAGTCCTCATGAAGCTATGTATGACACCATTCAAACCTCTTCCAATGATCACACTGATGACCTTCATCTAGTGGCTTCGGATCCTTACCATTTACCGTATTGGTTAGAACCTTCTCTTCCGATTCTAAACTATCTCTCCGAGACTTTTCCCTCCGATGAGTCCATTATAGAGATCATGAACATGAATGAGCCCATTTGGGAGGATCACCACCATATATCCATGTTCCTCTGCAACACCAGTTTGGGCAGCCATGATTTTGCATCCTTGTTTCCTACTGATATTGTCAACATTCCACAAAGTCCTATATTGTTGCAAGATACAGATTCTGAAGGAAACATCTGCAACATTACTTAGATGAACCCAATTGACATATCATCCCAACCTAATGTTATTGAGCACGTTCATGTTGGGCAGAACTGCTCCACAGATGAATCTAAAGCATATAAGGCACTTTTCAAGGAATTTCGTGATATTTTTTCCTGGTCCTATGAAGAGATGCCAGGGATATTTGACCCTTCCATTTTGGTCCATGAGATTAAAACTTATCCCACCGCTAAACCTATCAGGCCGAAAATTAGGCAAGTCCATCCTTGGAAGGCCGCAACTATTAAAGCTGAGATTGAGAAACTTCTGAAAGCTAGTTTTATTTATCCTGTACCTCTAATGGAATGGGTATCAAACATTGTCTCTGTCAATAAAAAGCAGGGCACCATTAGAGTTTGCATCAACTTTAGGGATTTGAATAAAGCTTGTCCCAAGGACAACTTTCCTACCCCGCATATCGATCAAATTATCGAGAACTATGCTGGAAGTGTCATCTTTTCATTCATGGATGGCTTCTCCGGCTACAATTAGATTGAGATATTGCCCTCCAATCAGCATAAGACGACATTCATTTGCCCATGGGGAACCTTTGCGTATAAGAAGTTACCTTTTGGATTTACAAATGTTGGAGCCACATTCCAGTGTGCGATGTCCTATGCATTTCACAACATTAAACATGTTGTTGAACCGTACCTTGACAACCTTCCTGCTCATTCACAGCGATGGAAGGACCACCCTAGTCATCTTAGAGACATATTCCTGAGATGTCGTCATTATAATATATGGCTCAATCCACATAAATGTGTTTTTTGCGTTGGGACGGGACATCTGCTTGGATTTGTGGTATCCAAAGATGGCATCCGGATCGATCCTTTGAAGATTGCCACTGTCATTAATCTACCAGCCCCAACCAATCTCCTTGAACTCCAAAGTTTGCAAGGGAAGGAAAACTTTCTTTGCTGTTTCATGTGCAATTTCATAGAGAAAATGCATGGTTATATGCGTCTCCTCAAGAAGAACACTCCATTCTTCTGGGATGACCAGGCCCAACACGTCTTTGATAATCTTAAGCACGCTCTGACTCATTCACCCATGATACACCCCCAGATTATTCAAAGGACTTTCTCTTGTATATTGTTGCCTCTGCTACTACCATCGCCATGGTTTTAGTGTAGGAAAATATCCACGTTCAGGAGCATGTGATTTATTACGCCAGTAAGAATCTTATTGATTCTGAAACCCATTATTCACACATGGAGAAGTTAGCATTGGCCATGGTCATCGCTGTGCAAAATTTTCGTCACCAGATTTTGCTCCGCACTACCACCGTAGTGGCAGACCAGAACCCAATGTATTACATTCTGACTGGCCAGGTACTTGGGGGAAAATACTCCCGTTGGATCATCATCCTTCAGGAGTTCGATCTGGAGTTTGCTAAGGCCACATCAAAGAAATCCTTGGTTTTTGTAGAGCTTATGTGTGATATTCCCTATGCTACAACAGAATCTGATCCTAGTGATTCATTTTTGGATGAATTCCTATTCCCGATTAGCACTACTAATCCTTGGTATGGAGATTTGTTGATTTATCTCTAGATCCAGCATTTTCAGCTACATTTATCTCGCGATTATCACCACTTTATTCATCACCACGTGAAGTACTATATTATCTTAAATGATACCTTGTATAGACATGGGATTGACTCCATTCTTTAGCGATGCCTCACCCATGAGGAGGCTGAACACGTGTTGAATGATTGCCACTCTGGAGCATGTGGCAGTCATTTATCTGGGATGGATATAGCCCAGAAAATCCTTCATGCTGGCTATTTCTAGCCTTCTGTCTTCAAAGACTATCATGAGGCTATTAAGAAATGCCCACCTTGTCAACATATTTATCCTAAAAAGTACACCCATTCTGCTCTGCTTCACCCTGTCATTGCCATTGGCCCATTTTCCAAATGGGGGATTTACTTCATGCATTGTAAGCCTACCTCAAATGGGGGGCATGGTTACATCATCATAGCTATGCATTATTTCAAAAAATGGGCTGAGGCCATTCCTACATATGTAGAATATGGTAATATTATCACTCTCTTCTTGTTCAATTATATCATAGCTAGATTTGGAGTTCCACAGTCCATCGTCACTGATCATGGATCTCATTTCCACAATCAAATGATGGAGGAAATGAGTTCCAAGCCTAGGTTTTTGCCATGAAAACTCTACGCCGTATTATCCGCAAGCTAATGGTCAGGTAGAGGCCATTAACAAAGTTTTGAAAACTATGCTTCATCGGATGGTTAGAGATCATAAATCCAATTGGCACCTCGTTCTTTTTTCCTCTCTTTGGGATTATCGGACTTCCATGAAAACAACTACTGGTTTCACGCCATTCCAGCTCGTCTATGGAATTGAAGCTATCTTGCCGATCCAATGTCAGATTCCATCTTTACAACTTGCTGTTGAACTTCTCCCGGACACTTCCGCAGAGGAAGAGAGATTTGTGTATTTGAATAACCTTGATGAGACTCACAGATATGCTACCTTGGCTAATGAGGCGCATAAGAAATGCGTCAAAGTGCAATACAATAAATCTATCCAGCCTCGTGTTTTCAATGAGGGTGACCTAGTATTGACTTATGACCAGAGATATGACAAACTAGGGAAGGGTAAGTTCGAGTCCATGTGGTATGGACCTTTCATTATTTCTAAGGTGTTAGAGAAAGGAGCTTACGAGCTCGTTTATTATGATGGAATCCCTTTGGGGAAACCTTGCAATGGGTTGTACCTGAAAAGGTACTATGCCTGGGTCTTCTTGGACAGTATCTTGTATATATGTATATTGATTGAATTTCAATGTGCTTTTAGTATTTTCAAGATGGTTTTGAGTTTTAGTGTCCACATCTATTTATACCATGTTTTGGTCATGTAGATGGATTTCTACGGCTTCACTGATGGTGCTTTCCACCACACCTTGAATCTTGCCTCGGATGCTTGGGTTCTCTATTACCCAGCTGAAGATTTGGTCAGTTCAGGAGTGATTTGCATAGGTCCCGCTAATAATAACATCACCGAGTATGAAGTAGTCATCGATCTCTTGACTGAAGATGCCTCCCAGGATGTCCATGATCTAGTAGTCTTGATGGACTCACAGCTCGTGGTTTGTCATTTGAACCATGTCTACACCATTAGGAACCTGGTACTCCTCCACCTCTTCCAGAAGATATGTTTGTTAGAAATATCATTTGGAACCATTAACTATAGGCATATCCCTAGGGAACATAATGTAGTTGCTGACTCATTGGCTAATTACATCCTAGATTGGCATATTACCCATTCATGACGTTAAATCAAACATGGTACACTGTAAATAAACATTTGAAGACACATTGAACTCATAGCAAAATGCATTGGTCCATTTGAAACGTATAACACCGTGTAAAAGTCTGTATATATATATATATACACACACACACAATTTTTTTTACAAAAATAGGTCCCGAGACCTCATCTGAAGCATGTAAGATTTCAGGAAAAATCATCATACAAAATCCTGACGCTATCAGCTTTCAGTATACATGTCTCATACACTAATGGTGCTCATGATAGCACATCATTGCTTGAGCCACCCTACATAGCAGCCTACTAAATCTGCCTGGTACTCTCACTATAGATCTCTGATATCTAGTCGGGAGGTCATCTATGTCAGCATCTGGGATGTCCAGAGTCAAATTCTTTAGGTTCTCCTCCAGTTCCCCAGTGATATCATCACCTTGTGTTATGAAGCGAGCTATGGCTCGCCTATCCAATGGAGACGCTCCTCCAGGCCTCCCTGCTCCAACATCTGCATGAGAACAAACAGGTCTCGTCATTTATCATAAAAAATATAAAACTTTAAAAACATAAAAACATTGTCCATTTTAGGGTTTCTTGCTTCTTATCGATGTCACCCCACTGCCCTCTAGGTGGGAGTGGTAAGTCGAGATCTCCTATAAAGTCTATGCCTGCATAGGCATAGTCCTCGACCATGAGCATCTGATCCCGCAACCATTTGAAGAACGGGTCATCGAACTTCACTCTGCCCCTACCCACTCCTGTGCGAGCCATGACCTGGACCCACCTCAGCATACGGGGGTCCTATGCTCTCAGAATCTGGAAAGTCACCTGGGGCCTCATCTGTGGGACCTGCTTGAAGAATAAGAAGGCTAAGATGGAACCAAAGTCAAACTACTTTAGCTCTCCCTGCCGACATTTGGTCAGCTGATCCTTGAAGATTGGAAGCATTGCTTCCAACCAGTTGAACACCGTAGGTGCCATAGCCTCTATGGCGTACAACATGTGTGCCCTGGAATTCTAGTGCACACCTTGGCTCCTGGCCACCCTCTTCATGGTGAACAGAATGATCTATAGAGCCCTATCTGTCACTGCCCTGATGGGGATCTTTTTCCCTGATGTACCTGTACCTGGTGCACAGTGCCGATCTATAAGATCTTTGGTGGTGATGTCCCCTCCATGGGAACTTGTCAGTGAGATGGGGGCACCCCATATCGATAGACCAGTCAGGAAGTAGATATCCTCTACCTCCACTGTAAGTATGTGTGCCCCTACCTCGAAATACTGCTGTTTTGGATTCCACATCTGTAGTATGTTTTCCAGTAATCTTTCGTGGGACACCATGCTTGGATTCAGGAAGAACTTTAAAAGTCCACAGTCCCGTACTGCGGCAATGCAACCTATATTTCTTTCAGTAGCAACATCCTCGTTATCATGTGTTCTTTCCTTCCATATCACCATATTTTGAGTCACCTACATCTGCCAGAAACAACAATGGTATGCATTAGAATAATCCTTGAGTCATTGGAAATCAAAAGAATGAGTTTTTTCTACCCGTATCATTTGTTTAAGTTCTCCACAATCGGCACTGCCTGTTTCCCATTGGAGACAGATAGTGGCACCGCCTGTCCGTCGTGTTCTTGGCACGGTTCTCGGGTGGTAGCACGTATCCTGTTAGAGGTACCCGCGGTGCCTACATATTGGGTTTTAAGGCTTTCCAAATAGCCCCAAACCCCCCCCAAATCTCAAAATAGAAGCTATGAAATGAAAGATGAAGGTCTTAGATGTTACCTGCAACTGACAGTGCTGAAAACAGATAGTGGAAACTCTCGGTATCAGCTGTGGTAGATCTGACTAGAAAATGCTCCAAGTGCTCTCTGCTAGAGGTAAATAGTGAAATGTTTTGATTTTTTACTATTTATTTGACTTATATAGACATTTTTGGGTCTGACTTACTATAGTTTTCATATAAAATTGTATTTTAGTCAAAGTTCATTTGTCGTAATCCCTTAATGTTGGTCTTAAATCCATTTAACACTTGTTTCTAAGTCGTCTGCTGGATAAGAGAACTTTAGTAAGAAGCTTTGGAAAGTTTTTTTATGGATTTTTCATACTTTCACAAAATGGAAAAGGTTGTTAAGCGTTTATTATGACACTTTGTCATGCTCGTTAAAAATCTAGTATCAAAGTTCTGAGTCCATTTCAAGTTTCTTTCCAGGTTCGTAAAATACAACATTGTGTAAAGAAACGTCATGGAGTCCTCTTTTCACCTCTTTTTCAGGCGCCTTAAACACAAAAAAGTCGTTGAGTCCGTTTTCAATTCTTTCCAGGCTCGTAAAATATGACATTGTGCAAAGAAACCCTATGGAGTTCTCTTTAAACCCTTTTCAGTCTCCCTAAATACAAAAAGATCGTCAAGCAATCTTGTCTTCTTCACGCTCGTTAAAGTATTTGAAGAGTCATCCGTATGATGATAGGTTATCTCTTTTTCGGTTCGGATCGGACTATTTACGAAAAAGGATTGCTCCAGCCAATCATGACTGGAAGAGTTCTCTAAGTTATGATTTTACACTTTTTCGGGCCTTAGAGACTAAATCATACGAAAAAGGACCCCTTTGGAGTCTTCTTCCATATTCGTTCAGACTCTCTAAACATGAACGATGCCGAGTTTTCTTTCAGTGGACTCATTAAATTAAACATTGAGAGGCCCATTTTTGAAATGAAACCCTCCTCTCTCAGGTTCATAAAACATATGAGACTGGACTTGTCTTTCGACAAGCTATATCGAGTGTTGGTTACCCTCTTTGAACTCGTAAAACTGAAAAGAGGCACTCATCAATCATGATGGGAGAAATGGGAAGGGAATCATTTTGTAAATAATGGCAGTTGTTTGTTGTTACCTTTGAACATGGCACTTGTCTGCACAATCATGTCAGTCAATTGGGTATTCAGCTGATCTCTGTGATCATCCACTTTCATGAGTCATGTCAATCCTTTGAGTCTTTCAAAAGAATGCATTGTCCACTGTCGCATTGTGTGTCTATCCTGTCTAGTCATGATGCCAAGTCATTTTGTCATGCCGCCCAATGTTCAAGGGGAATTTGAAGAAGTTTTACCTCTACAGTCTACAAAGTTTTTGTGTCAGTATATTTGAGTCAGTCATATGGTTACTACATTCACATCATTCTAAAACTATGTTCCGAGTTTCACGTCGTCGATGTGGGACTCATCATGGCCCTCCTTCGGCAAGACTATTCCCGTCGACATCAGCTCATTATCCAGGAAATAGTCTTAGAAACAATATTTAGTACCTTGAGATCTGTATGCCTTAATGACAGTTTCTCTCACTCTCGACATAGGTTCATATCATTGACCTTTAATCGATAGAATCAACTAGGTGTTCAACGTCAGGACATCTATTCGCACTCAGTAGATTGTACTAAGGTACCTTGGGAATCATTGACATTAATGGTGATCTCCCTCGCACTTGTTAACAGTTCACATCATTGATCGGTAATCAAGTGGTTTCTACCATGTTCGACTTCAGATCATTTTAATCACATGGATAGAATCATACTTTGTGGAAGACGAGATGAAGACCTTGGGTATTTGTTTAAAAGCGCTCATTGCTTTTTCCCCAGGTTGCGATGGAGTTTTTTATATCCAGCATGGATCCACATTTGTATGGTCATGGCTATGCTCAAATTTTCTTCTGTATTACATAGATCTATGTTGTATGTCTGGTAGCTATGTCCAAGTTTGAGTCCTCTATCACATGGATCTACGATGTATTCTAGTAGCCATGCTTGTTTATTCCTCTCATGGATCTGCCTTGTATTGGTATATAGCCATGAGTTTGGTTACTTGTGTCTATGAGTCAACATACTGATGTACTACAGTTGCCTACTTGACAACATGCTCCGATCGAGCCAAAATTTTCATCTCTTGGTGACAACTTGTTCTCAAATCTCTCGTTTATCGTATCCCTCTAAGACTCATGCTTTGGGGGGCATATTGTTATACCAAAATCCTGTCACCATCATGTGATAAGACATTTGACATACCTCCTTTCCCTAAATCTCAGCTTCTGGAGTGGAAACTAAATGGTTTTTCATCAATATTTCATACAAATTCCCAGCACCGCGCATGCCCCTTTATCCAGGAGTGGTACCCCTGTTCGCACCACCCATCATCTGTTTCCCATAAGCGGTGCCACCGCTTATTTTCCTTGGTCCATAAGCAGTTATTACCAGAACTTCTCTGTCATAGAAGGAGAAATGTGGTACCCTCGGTAAAAAGGAAAGAATAGAAGTTTCTCGAGGCTTACAAATGATAAGCCTCGTGTCCTGCCTTATCCCTACTGTTGTGGGTTGGTTGAGCTCAAGATCCCTCATCCTAGGGTCTTAGAGGCCACCTCACCCACTAACCATCTCTATCCATTAAAGCCTTATAAATAAGAGCTCATATCCATGGTTGAGGGGAGAACACTTGAGGTATTGTTATGCTGTTGGATTGACCATTGGCCCAAGATCATTTGGAGAGAGCATAGAGAGCTAGAGTTGAATATTTTGGGGATGAGAAGGTCTAGTTTCATGGAGATGCATGTCAACACTAAGGCTTGGTTGTAAACTTCTTCATATTCTTTAATGCAAGTTGATTTATGTCCCACATATGTTGTTGTTGTTGTGATTTTGCATATATGTTGCTAGATTCCTTAGTCACTAGCATAGATTAGTAGATCATATTCTGGTTGTTTTGATCTGTTTCATGTTGAGCTTGATTGCAGGTACATAGGTGGACTATCAAAGCCTTGTATTCCAGATATCTACAGAGTCTAGGGAGAGTCTTCAACCTTTGTCCACTATTTGTTCTGGATCTGAATCATTCAAACCAGTGGAACACCTTGTTGTTCGAAGGAAGTGAAATATTCCAGCTAACAAACACCTACTCTTTTAGCTTTTGAATTATCTCGAATTAAAATGGAACCCAAAGAAAGAATTAAAGATTTTAATCAGAGATTTCTTACCTTAAAAAACAAAATTCTTGTTGCTTCTCAACCACCCGAGGATATAATCATAGAAAATTATACTTCAGATTTACCAAAGTATCCTGGGATGTTTGTTAAGAGATTTGGTAAAACAACACTTGTTGAAACTTTTGAGGAAGCTATTAAAGTCAAGAAGGATTCTTTGTCTTATGAACCAGATAGAAGTGGAAAAGTCGATACTTTTCCTCGTAAGAAAATTAAAAGACCTAATTTAGATAAGGAGAAGGCATTTGATGTAGAAAAATTGCAGAATGCTATTCAGGCATTAACTAATGAAGTCGTAGGATTAAAGAAAACTAATTCTTAAAATTCCTCTTCTAGAGGGTATTTCAGAAATCAGTTTAGATAGAATCCTAACACTAATAATAAAACAAGTTTACCTCCTGATATAGCAATAAATGAAGAAATTTTTAATACTATTCAAGCAGTCTTATCTTTATCCGAAACTCTTTCAAATCAAGAAACTGCAGATAATGAAGAGGAAGAGGAATATGAAAATGAAGAAGAATTGGAAGAACCTCAACAAGTAAATGGTCATTTCTAGGACAGTCTAGTAAAACATTATGAAGTTAGAAGTCCTCCTTCAGAACACCATGCCTATAATACTCGTAGTAGAACATTCAAAAATACTCCTGGAGCATCATCAAGTTCTACCCTGAGTAACAATAATAATAATTCTCAACCTAATAAACAGACTCATTTTGTCAAACAAACTCAACCTGTGAGGACTTCTTAGCCTATTCAAAGTGCTCCGAATTTAGATTTACAATATGATATAATTGAAGATCTAAAAAATACACGTGCAAATATTAGTATGTATGATCTTCTTCAAATTTATCCAATGCCTAATAGTTCCATTATAAATCCTGCCATGAGTACAACAATTCCTAATGCTAAGAAAAACATAGCTGCTAATAATTCTAATAGTGATTTAACACCAACTAATAAAGGAAAGTCAACAGTTGATAAAGATTCGCTAATAGGAAAAAATTCAAAATCAACAACCCCTCCATTCCTTCTTACCTTCGAGATTTTTAATATGAACGTTTACAATTGCATGTTTGATCCTAGAGCATATTCCAATGTAATGCCTTTGTTTGTGTGCAAAAGGTTGAATGGAAAGTATGTTCCATCAAATTCACAGATTACTCAAGTGGATAGAATTAATGTGAGGGTTGTAGGTGAGATGAAATATGTTCTAGTTAGGATTGATTGTAACCCTTCAGTTTTTCAAATTATAGATACTGTGGTTGCAGACATTCCTGATGCATATGGGATGTTTTTGAGTAGGGATTGGTCTCAGCAATTGAATGGATTCTTTGCTACAGATTGGTCGACCTTATGGTTGCCTAAAAATGGAAAATCAAATCAAATTAAGATAAACAGAGAAAGATATCTGAAACACACAGTGACAAAATTACATGATCCTAGCGAACCAGTTTTATTTTCAGATTCTATAATGGGGAATTATATGTATGAGCTTGGGTTTGGAAATTTTAAATCTGAAAATTCTGCTTTCTCTGACAATAAACAACAATCATAAATTCTTAATATTACAACTATTTCTCATGATTCTTCATTCAAGGAAATTGTAAATAATGTAGATAGTCATAATTATGTAAATATTATTGAAAGTAAAGTAGTTGCAAATAGTTCTACTTGGACTTTATATTTTGATGGGTCAAAATCTAAAGAAGGAGTAGGAGCTGGTTAGTTGTTAATTGATCCAAAAGGAAATAAAACATGTATAGCATGTAGGCTTGAATTTAATTGTACAAATAATACTGTAGAATATGAAGCACTAATTCAGGGCCTGAAGAAAGTGATTGATTTGGATATTAAAGTGCTATTTGCATATGGTGATTCTGAAATCATCGTCAGGCAAGTCCGTAATTCTATTCATTGCATTTCTGAACATTTGCAGAATTATCAACGAGAGGTATGGAATCTCATTTCGTATTTTGATGCATTCAATATAAACTCAGTTCCAAGATTCCAGAATCAAGAAGCATATTTATTAGCAAATGTAGCATCAAAATTAATTCCATTTGAGAATTTCACACCTGATTTCTTTTCAGTTGAATTAATTTTTAGGCCTTCTATACCAGAAAATATCTTTAACTGGCATGTTTTTGATAACGATTTGCAGGTGCTGAATTTCTTAACAAATGACGATACTTTCAAAGATTCAACCATTGATGAAGTTACACATGATGAAAATTTGCGGGATTTTTTGGTAATAAATGATTTTTGTTTAATTGAAAAATCTTTTGAGAAGGTAAAACCGATTCCCAACTCAGTTTTGAGATTAGAAAAGTGTTTTGATCTTCAAGATAAATTTAAGTCTGTTCCTAATTGTAAAACCAATAGTTCACAAATGAAATATGAAACTATAAATTTAGGAACAGAACTTAATCCTCAAACTGTAAATTTAGGAATAGATTGCACCCCTACAGAAAAATCAACATTCATAAAATTATTTAAAGAATTCAAGGATTTCTTTGCATGGACATACGATGATTTAAAAACTTTCAATCCACAAGTCATGCAACACATTATTCCAATTAAACAAGAATCAAAACCTTTCCAACAAAAACTTAGAAAGTATCATCCGTCACTAGAACCTACAATTAAGAAGGAATTACATAAACTTCTAGCTGCTAGAATTATTTTTCCTATTCGACATACTCAGTGGGTAGCTAATTTGGTTATAGTTAGGAAGAAAAATGGTGATATTCAATTTTGTGTTGATTTTTGAAATCTTAATAAATCCTCTGAAAAATATAGTTACCCAGTTCCTCCCATGGAACAAACTTCAGAAAGTTTTTGGGTCTGAGATACTATCACTTCTTGATGGTTTCTCAAGATATAACCAAATATTGGTTTCCCTAGATGATCAACTGAAAACAACTTTTAGAACTCCATGGGGAACATACGCTTACAGAAAGCTGCCCTTTGGGTTAATCAATGCTGGGGCAACTTTTCAAAGAGCAATGGATATTGCTTTTAGAGGGTTAATTAATCATTCAGTAGTTGTCTATCTAGACGGTGTCACTGTATTTTCTAAATGTCGACATGATCACATTAATCATCTTGGAAAAGTACTTGAACGTTGTACAAAATTTGAAATTTCTTTAAATCCAATGAAAACAATATTTGCTACTACAATAGGTATTTTACTAGGCTTTGTGGTTTCAAAACATGGGATCATGGTTGATCCTGAATGAACCCAAGCTATCTCAAAAATAACTTACCCTTCTAGCAAAAAAGCAATGCAATCATTTCTCAGTAAAATAAACTTTGTTAGGAGATTTATCCCCATTTTTTTCGAAAATCATCCGTCCCTTACAAAAAATGATTAAGAAAGATGTTATTTTGAATTGGGGACAAACTGAAAAAGAATATTTTCAGAGAATTCTAGAATCCATTTTAGAAGCCCCTAGTCTTTTGAGCCCAGATTTTAACAAAGATTTCATATTCTACACTTTCGCTTCTGACATATCATATGCAACAATTTTAACTCAGCTAAACCAACAAAATAGTGAAGTACCCATTTCTTTTATGAGCTCGAATTTTAAAGGTGCTGAACTTAATTATCATGAGGTTGATAAGCAATATTTTGATGTTTTCAAAGCTGTTAAACACTTCCGTCCATATTTATTGAAATCTAGAACTAAAGTGATAGTTCCTTACCCTTCAGTCATAAATATGTTAGTATAGAAAGATTTGGGTGAAAAAAGAGCAGCATGGATGACAACTCTTCAAGAGGATGACTTGGAAATTAAAACCTTCAATGGTAGTCAAGGGTCAAGGATTATGTAAACTTGCTACTAAAGCAGCTCATCTACTTAATAACAGTTCTGAAGTTGTCATTGATGAAGTCTTACTAAATCGGGAAATTTACTTTTATGCTCCACCACAAGATTCTTGGTACACAGATTTAAGGACACTCATGGAAATAGGAACTGCTCCTGATTACCTTGAACCAAGGAAAAGGAGAGAACTTAGACTGAAATCTACTCCTTATTTGCTAATCGATAATATTCTTTTTAGGAGAAATTTAGATGGTGTTTTACTTCGATGCTTAGACAAAGATGAAATAGAAGTGATTTTGAAAGAATTACATTTTGGACCAGCAGGTGGTCATTTTGGTGGAGAAACTACGTCACATAATATTCTTAGGGCTGGATATTATTGGGCTACTTTATTTCGATATTCTTATGCTTTTGTGAGGAAATGTTAAGAATGCCAACTTGCTGCAGGTAGAGTTAAAAAGTCTGCTTTTCCTTTACAACCTATTTCAGTAGAAAGGCCTTTTTAGCAATGGGGTATTGATATAGTAGGACCAATAAACCCTCCTTCCTCAATGCAACACAAATATATTATAACTGCAACTGATTATTTTACCCATTGGGAAGAGGGTACACCTTTAAGGGTTGTAAACACCAATCAGGTTATCTTATTTTTAGAATCTTTTATCATAACAAGATTTGGTATTCCAAATTCCCTTGTTTTTGACAATGCCTCATATTTTTCATCAGTTGAGTTAACTCAATTTTCTTTAGATAAAGGTATAAGGGTTAGATATTCAGCTAATTATCATCCTCACAAAAATGGTTTATCTGAATCAACAAATAAAAAATTGTTGAAAATTATTAAAAGAACTATTTTAGTTCACCATCATGACTGGCACACAACGTTTTTTAATGCTCTTTGGGCAAACATAGTAACTCCTAAAGCTTCAATAGGTAACTCACCTTTCTTCTTGGTTTATGGAACTGAGGCCATTTTACCCCCAAATTTATTTTTACCTTCTTTACAGTTAGCCCAGTCTGTTTAGGGCGAAGATTGTCCAGCTATGGAGAAAATAATTAACACTTCAATAAAACTCGAGGAGGAAAGAGACAGGTCAAAACAACATTTCATAAAACATCAACAAATTGTTAAGTCCTGTTTTGATCAATCCTCAAGTTCTAATCAAGAGCTCCAGGTGGGGGACTTGGTGTTAAAATGGGACAAAGCCCATGAGGAGAAAGGAGATCATACCAAGTTTCAAAAAATTTGGTTAGGCCCATTTGTTATTTCTGAGAAGATAGGTCCAAGCACTTTTCGTTTGCAAACCTTGGAAGGTTAGTTCAAAACATTTCTAGTAAATGGACTGATCTTAACAAAATATTTTTGCTGACTTTTTCATGTCTTGAATATGTATATAATTTTGTATATGAGCTTTTTTATTGTACAGTTTTTATTCTTTTATTTTCAACCAGTTTCTGTTTGTAAATAATTTTTAAATTTCAGAATTTGCTGTATATATTATTATCACAAAACTTTATGAGATTGTTGATATTTTGTATAATATTTTATCAAACAAAATTTTTTTAAATTTCTAATTCTTATGTACATTCAAATTTCATTTGATTCTTGTTTAAATACTCTTGAAATCCAATTTTGATTTTCTTAAATATCATAACCTGTCAAACATTTGTACATAATAATTGTCAAATTTTTGTATATGTTTCCAGACAAGTAGTCACTAATGTACTTATGTTTTTGAGAGGACATTTGTAAATAAATAAGTCCTGTGGTTTAAACTCAGTTTTTTCATTAGTTTAGAATTACGGTGTTAAACTTAGTCTTTTAAATTGGTTTTGAATGATCAAAGTTTCTTAAGTCTGTTAAGAACCTATCATTATTTGAAAACATTTGTAAATATTGTTTAGATCATCCCTCATGCACCTATTTATTTTGGTAGTTAGGATGGATGATTAATGTCTTTTTCAAAACTTTGTACTTTGAAAATATTTATGGATCTCTATCATCAGTCATTTATTTTAAAGTTGTTTACAATCTAGAAAACTTTTAGATCTGTTCCATTCAATAAAATTTTAAAAGTTTAAATAAGAGACGGAAGGTCTTAGTAATAAGCCGATCCGATCAGGATCATGAATATCATCAGTATGACATTATTAGGAAACTGATAATGGCTCTTGGTTTTAAGGTCAAGAGATAGGGGGTCTCATTACGAGTTAGCTGATTCATTTTCTGGTGATATTAGTGACTGAAATTACCATTTGGTTACCATGCTAGGTAGTGATCTTTTATTTTATAAGACTTTCAAACTCAATAAAATGAAACATAACTTTGATTGAAGACTAGGAGGTCTCATCACGAGCTGGCCTAATCATGATCATCAGTACTGTCTAGTATAACTTCATTTCTGATCATCAGAGTGATGGCTCTTGGTTAAAAGATCAAGAGACAAGAGGTCTCATCACGAGCCGACTTGCTTATTCTAGGCAGTTCTTGTGAAAGATACTATCACATCATGTTATCATGCCTAGATAGTAGTCTTCAATCAAATAAATTGTTTTGATTCAAAAAAAATAAAAATAAATAAATATATATATATATATATATATATTTATATATATATATATATATTATTGTATATTAAAAAAGAAAAATGGAACAGATCCTAGAAATTTATTAGAGAAGTAAATTCCTATATTTTCTATTGATGGTTCAGATTATCATTACTATGAGTAATTTGTTTTGACTAAGATATTTTTAAGCTTATCTTTAACAAGTTACTTATTAATAGAGATGGGATACTTCTGAATTATACTTGCGAATATAATTTAGATAATGGTTTTTATTAGTTTTTAAGGAAGAGCGGAAACTGCATTAATGCTTTTTTATAGCTTGACGTTTCGATCTCTCTCTGAGATCATCATTAGGAGTGCTTGCTCAAGACAATTTTAGAGGTCAAAGATCAACTTAAATATGGTTCGATTTATTTTCTTGGCGAGGGTAGGGTTTACCTAAACCTAGTCGGCACGTTAGAAAGAGAGAATATTAAGGAATTTGATCAACGACCTAATGTATTATTACCTTTATATAAAATATCCTTTTTTAATTTTTACTGATTTAGTATTCTAAAATTTTTAAGAATTTTAATTTGATACTTTTAATTTTAAATGTTTTAATTACTAAATTCTAATTAATAACTTTATCATTTTATAAAGTTTATTAAATTTTTAAATTTACCTTTATTATTATTGAATTAGTCTAATTTCTTAAATTTTTATTATAATTTTTTTTTTTTACCAATTAAGAAAAGTTTTATGTAGTGTAAAGTTATGCATTATAAAATTAATAAAATGTTATGTTTTAAATATAATTTTCTTTTTTAATCCACTTTAATATATTAAAAAGTTGTAATTTCAAAACTTTAAAAAAATTTATTTTTAATTTTTAATTCTGATTTTGAGGTTAATTCTTGATTAAAAGTTTTATAAATTTTTCCTTATTATTAAAATTCTTTTTTAAAAATGTTTAATTTTTAAATATTTTAGTTACTTAAATTCTTAATTTTTAAATTTTAGTTTAATTTTTAATTTTTACTTTTACTTTTACTTTTACTTTTTATTTAATTTTAATTTTAAGGGAGTAATAAATATAGGTTTGGTTTACTTAAGACCTATAGGCGAGAAGGAGAGGTGTTTCAAGGTGCTTCAAGGTTCGATAGGAACAAGGGAAAGGGAGGGGGATCTACGGATTTGAAAGATGAAAGGGGGAAGACAAGGAGGCGAAAAAGACAGAGGGGGGGTTTGGGTGGCAAAACCTTCTTAGATATTTTAAGGGTTCTTCTAGCCATGCCTCTTTAGTGAGTGTAGGAGGGGAAGCCAAGTGTCGCTCAGTTTCTTGCCATCATCCCTATTTAAGCAATCAATAGCCATGTTGATTTCAATCTTCTCTCTTATTTTTCGCTTGGCTATGTTGTCCTCTCTTGCAATTACCACCTCATTTTCCAGACAAATATGATGTTGGGTAAGGTGAGCATGTTCAGCTAAGGCAGACCTCTTATATCTATCATGCCTAAGGTCAGCTCCATGTTCCTTCAGTCTAGTACCTATGGATCTTCCCATTTCCCCAATGTAGGGTTTGTTGCAAGAACAGGGTATTGAGTAAACACCTTTAAAGTGAGTGGGTTCTATGGGGTCCTTCAGAGAATCTACCATTTTTCTAATGGAGTTGGGAGGAGTAAACAACACCTTAAACCCTCTTTTCCTTAGGGTTTTGGACAGTTTGTCGGTTGTTCCTTTTATGTAGGGAAGGAATATTTTCTTTCCTTCCTCCTTGCTTTGGTCATTTTTGTTTACATTCTTAATCTTATTTTTATTTCTTTTAATCTTAGATATTATTTTCCTTATTTGTTTAGTGTCATAACCATTCATTCTAAATACTTGGTGTAGGTGTTCTAGTTCTTGATCGATGTGGTCACCATCAGAAATCCTATGTGCTCTCGTGGCTAGGGTGGTGATAATACCTAGCTTTTGAGGGGGGAAATGATGAGAGTTGGCATGAAGGTATTTTTCTGTGTGTGTCTTTTTTCTGAATACTTGGTGTGCCAAGGAGCCATCTTCCTTTCTTGATATCAACACATCTAGAAATGGTAAACTCCTGTTCGTCTCTAATTCCATGGTGAACCTAATACTATTATTCTGTCTGTTTAGATGTTCCATAAACTTCTCTAGATTATTTGTGCCATGCGGCCACACTACATCTGTATCATCGACATAACGTTTCCATCTTTTAGGTTTCAAGGGGAAGGATTCTATGGCTTGTCTCTTGAATCTCTCCATGTAAAGATTGGCCACAATGGGTGAGAGGGGCGAGCCCATTGCGACACCTTCTATTTGCTCATAAAATTCTTTCTGGAAGGTGAAATAAGTTGATCTTAAGCACACAACCACAAGTTTTTCCGTCTCACTGTTGGTAAGTTCTCTTATGGTGTTAATGGCTTCATATATGGGTATCTTTGTATATAGTGAAACTACATCAAAGCTAACCAGTTTGTCCTCTTCGTCGAGCCTTTCCTTGGACACCTCCTCCACCCAGGTTGCCGAATCTTTAACAAAAGAGTTAGTCTTCCCGACTAAAGGTTGGATCAGTTTGGCTAGGTATTTAGCTAGGTTATATGTCGGCGATCCAATGGTGTTAACTATTGTCCTAAGTGGAGCTCCTTGTTTATGTATCTTTGGAAGCCCATAAATCCTAGGTACCAGGTTGTCTTTAGGATATAATTTCCTTTTTATACTATCCTCAATGTTAGAATCCTTAATAGCTTTGGTGACCGTTCTGCAAATGGCTTTTCCTGGATCTTTTGTTAGTTTTCTGTAGCTTCCACAGGCTAAGTGGTCATTCATTTTTCTCACATACTCATCTATGTCTAAGATGACCGTCGCATTACCTTTATCCGCTTTTACTATTTTGATTTGGTTATTTCTCCTAAGGTTCTATAGGGATTTCTTCTCAGCAAAAGAGATGTTAGGCTTGGGTGGTTTAGCGCAGCGTATGATGACCGCGCAATCTTGGCATATTTCCTCTGCTGTGTCCTCAGGAAGGCTATCAATAGCACTTTCAATGCTGCAAATCAGGCTTTTAACTGGTATTTTGCTAGGTGCGATGGCAAAGTTGAGACCATATTCCAAAACTTTTTGTGAATCCTCATTGAGTGGGAGTTTTGACAAGTTGACAACGTTGGATTTCTGTGTAACATTGACCGAATTTATTTCTCCTTTAAGGCTGCACAGTTTTCTTTCTTGCTTCATGACGACCTCATCTCTCATCTTGGTGCATTTCCAGCTAATGGTAGCGTCAATGTTCTTCCAAAGGACCGGCGTAATGGTATTGGCGAGCTTCACATGTAGATGAAAGGCAGCTTCAGAAAGTTTCTGGATTTCAGAACGAGTTCTCTTGATTTCACTTTTGACCAGCGACAAGCTCATGGATTTGAACAGGCCTTCGTTCCTGGGGTTTCTAAGTCTATTTCTGATAACGGCGAATTGAGGGACTAACTGGTTATCTCTACAATTCTTTAGGAATTCCAAGTCTGCGGTTCTTTTAGCGATCTTAACCCGTGTAGTCTCGAGTAGTCTTACGTCCTTCAGGCTATCCCTTTCACAGGTTTTTATTAGACTGAGAATTTTTTATTGTTCTGAATAGATTTAAGATTTTGTTTATACTTTCATTTGAAAATTGCATGAGCAGAGATAACTGGTTCGCCCAGGTCATCGCCATTTGTTGGCAGGCAACAACTCTCTTAAATTTTGTCTACTTTGATTGAAAAAAATTGATCAGTTCTCTTTTATAATTTATCACAAAATTATTTAAGAGTGCCTTCAGAATCTTTGATTCTGAAGGAACTCTCAATCACAAGGGATAAATTGATCAAAGTAATTTTAGGAAATACTTTTACCTCAGGCTTGATATTTTACAATCTAATTATCTAGCAGCTGTTAAAATATGATCAATTTTCATTACTATTTTACATGATTATATAAATGTGCTGCTTGCTATTATTATTTGTTGATTCACAATGGTTGAATTAAATTTTATAATTTCTTGTCTTTGTTTGTTTCCTATTAAATTCCTTTTATTTTCTTTTGTCGAAATCCTTAAGGTATGATTTTTTATGGCCAAAGTTACATGGCTATATATATTTTCATAGGGTTGATTAATTTATTTTATTATATATTTTAAACCTTGGTAAATATTCATGTTATAATGGTTATATATGGCTCCATGTTTTAATTTTGTAAATAAATAAATTTAGCATTATAATTTTAATCTTTCTTTTTGATTTAATGTCAAACTATTAAATCCAAAATCTTATATGATGATCATAATAAAAATTGAAATTAATTGAATGATCCTCATTACAATAGTTTAATGGTTTGAGTTAATATTTTATGTTATATGGATTTATCGTGCTAAGTCTAACTTAATCATAAGTTAAATCATTATGAACTTAGCTTTGAAAGAATTGCTCTATGGTTTTATTTGTATAGGGCTTGATGATTTCATTAATTTTATAGACCCTATGAATTCTAATGTTTTATAAGGATTCCTATCGCTTTAGCTGATAGTTCATCTAGTTGCACGTATTGACTTAATTATGACAAAATTTAGTGCTTGGGATGAATGTATATGACACAATTTTGTACAAAGTTTAACACCTGTCGATTTCCATGCTTTGAATTGATAACCCAGTACCTTATTTCGTATCAATATGATTATGAAATGACAGCCCTTTTGATGATTCATTATGATTTGTTTTGGAATTATGATTTCACATATCAGATCATTATGTTGGAATTGATTTTATTAGAGTTATAGTAGTCATGAAATTATTCAGGCTTTTGATTTTGAAGCGTGTGAGGGTTTTCAACATGCTAGATGAACTATTCATACCCATTCCTTTTGTGTTCACAACACCCTTTATCCCTTCATCCAAAGAAGAACTAGTAGTTAAACTTATGGCACCTCTGAGTCATTTTGAAGTTTCAGGACTAGAAATGTTGGAAATGGATTCTGCAGCTACGACCTTGTTTGAAAAGATTGGTTGGAAACCATTCTTTTGGAGTTTCAATGGCCATAATGAATAAGTCACTCGATAGTTCGCGCCGTCCTTTGATGGGAATACCGCTCAAACAGATTCTTCTTCCATTATCCAAATATGATGCACATCTTAAACTCTGTTTTCCAGTCAAGTATTTTAAGCCTCAGTGGTGTCTCCCTTTTCAGGTTATTTCCAGGTATATTTCTTGCGATGGTCGTTACTCAAATGTTCATTTATACCATCTCAGGATTTTAATGGCTCTAACTGGTTTGAAATTGAACTTACCTTATTTCCTGCTTCATAGTCTACATAGAATGGTTGTAATAGTCCAACGAACTACTGTGAATCAAAGCCATAGTTTATTTCATTATGGCTTAATTAAGATTTTGGTTCAGTATCAGTTAGCGACTGTGAGCAGAACATGGGATGAGTTTTCAAGTGATAATGGTTTTGGGTTAACCTCCTTTTGTCCTGCTTGCTTACCCAAAACACGCATCAAACGAAGATGTCCGTTGGAAAAAGAAGTGAATGAAGAGTCTAATCCTATAGCTGATCATGAAGGGCTTGATAAACTCTGTAGGATAGCTGAAATTGAAGAGTTTAATGCTTCAAACCCTCCTAAGCAACCTAAGGAAAAAAACAAAATAAAGGACAAAGGTAAAAGCTTGTTTAAGCCTCCCTCTATCAACTTATCCTAACGTTTGCATCCTAAGTTAGTGTTAAGGGAGGGTAAGAATGAATTAAGGGGAGGAAAACTCAAAGATTACAATAAACTTCTTGAACCAGTTTTAGGAAAATCTGAAACAACAAGTCGAAGGTTTACTCAAAGTATGGTAAGTCTTTCAATTCCAAAGACTGTGGAATAGGATAGTGAACCTATTTTTGTTAAGGATCATAGTGTACAGGAGAATGAATCTCCTCCTCATGAAACCTCATTTAAAGGGTTTGAACATGAACAGAGCAGTAATCACGGAAATTTAGTAGATAATTCACCCTTATCGGTGCAACTAGAACATGAATTTTAGTTTAAATCCGCATCGAATGATGAGTGTTCATTAGAAGAAACTTTAAAGGCAGCACAACAGTCGATTAAAATTTCTCGGCAACATAAGGATAAGCGGTTAAAAGAAGAAGAAGCTCATGTTATCTTGAAAACAGAGTTACAACAATAGAAGAATGAATTACTTATGTGGGTGGATAGATGGAAACATATGAAAGCAAAGAAGGACAGATACAAATCAGAGAAGAAATTGTTAGCTGAGTCAAATGAAAAATTCTAGAAGAATGAAAAACGCTATGAAGAAAAAATCCTAAAACTCAGAGCTAAGCTATCAGAGGCAAGGAAATCCATCAAGCTACAAATCATAACTTAACAATTTGTTCTGTTTATTTTTATGATTTTGGTTGTGATAGGTAAATGAGCAATTTAATAAACATCCAACAGAATCAAAGATTCTATAGGATTGTTTTATATTTTATATTTTCTTGTTAAAATCTTAATCATAACTTAATGAGAAACTTATATTTTAACTGTTTGCTATAGGTGTACCTAAGATGTAAATACACCGAATCTAATGGATATGAGATTGCTAATTGGTTTGCATTTTTGAAGCTGCTTTTGCGTTGATAGCTGGCATATATTCTGGATGGTTACACTTCATTGGCTGCATTAGAGGATCATTTTTCCAGGTGCCTCTTTTGGTGTAAATTGAGTCTTGCTGACAGTTGAAAGAATCTGGGGATGTTTTATGATCTATCTTAACAATTGTTAAGAGACTATGTTTACTATTTTTAGATCCTATAATAACTCAAAAAACAGTTAATCTTTTTGATGTATATAAGTCCGAATGAGATTCTGAGTAGGGGTTGATGGGAGTATGAGAGAAAATACTTGTGAAACATATAATACATTTCTAGTTTTGATTAATCTACTGAAGTTTTCTTCGTGGATGATTACCACTAGGTCATCAAAGACTGGTACCAAATTTTGTTTTCAGTTCTTTTATTATATATATATATATATATATATATATATATATATATATATATATTTCAAAAGCAATTTTCTTACTTTAAATCTATGTGCAATTGAACTTAGTTTTCATTGCATCAAAATAGTTTCAATTACTCTTATCACTCAATATTGATATCTATTATTGATACTGTCAATGTCATGATTATTCAAATGTTGTTGATGATTGTGATCGAATAATATTATATTTTCATAGCTTATTTTGATTACATCTATATTTTGATAGTTATTTTGAATGATAAGTTATTATATCTTTTATAGACAGATTTTAATGTTGAATTTCAATTATTTGTTGACAAATACATCTACAGAGTGAATAGCATAATTTCTTATTTTATTCTCTGTGTTTTGTAAATTTTATTAAACAGAGTGTTATTGGTGATAACAGTTCTGATAGTTTCTTTATCTGGAATTGTATGATTTATTTCACTTTGTTATTTATAATTGTTAATTGATAGTTGATATAGTAATCTAAAAGTTTGGTCTCAGTTGAGATAGGGTAGCTAGTTAATTTTAATCCATATTTTAGCTTAGTTTATTTTAATAGATATTAAATAGAATAAGATTAGTTTGCTAAAATTTAAAATAGTTTTTCTTTTAGTCAAAACATTTAAAACAAAACCCCAAAACAAGAGACTTTCCTTAAGAAAGCACTTTAGGATAAATTAAACTTAGAAAACTAACTCTAGGATTTATTTTAAAGCAGTAATTTAATTTAGGATAATTTTTTACTGAATTTTTTTTACGTTCTCCTTAAGATGATAAATTCAGTTGGTAGCAGGACCATAACCTGTGAGATTTTTCCATTCCAAACACACCGAGAGCTGCTCTAAGTGAATTGTGTGTGCTTAATCTCCTCAAGTTGGCCTAGTTCAGAAAATCCAACCAACAGGTCCTTCCCTCGAGGAACCTTGCGGTCCTCCTCCTGGTGGGCTTAGAGGTCTTGGTGGTCATCCTCTTGGTGGTCCTGAAGGTTCTGGAAGTCCTCGTCCTAGTGGTCCTGGAGGTCCTGGCAGTCCTTCTCATAGTGGTCCTGGAGGTCCTAGTGGTCTTGCTCCTGGTGGTCCTAGAGGTCCTCGCGGTCCTCTTCTTGGTGGTCTTGGAGGTCCTGGTGGTCCCGGTGGGCTAGGTGGTCCTGAAGGTCTAGGAGGACCAAGTGGTCCAGGTGGCGCTGGTGGTCACAACCCTGGCGATCAAACCCCTTTAGGTGGATCTTCAGGAGGTTCATCTCATCAACCATTTCATCAACTTGTATACCAGTCAACATATGGTCCTACAGGCGAATACATGCCTTATCAATACTACCAGTATGTGGAACCCAATCGCTAGTTACCTTCCCTAGCAACTTTGGACTTATCTGATTTGTCCAAATTGATAAATGATCCCATTCGGTACAACCCTTCATGGCCCACGATTCTGGTAAAGTTTACATTAGACATCCCAAAATTTGATGGAAAGCACGGAGATGATCCCAAAAACCATGTTATGAACTTCCACTTGTGGTGTTCCTCGAACTACCTTATGGATGATTCTGTTCGTTTAATACTCTTCTAGCGCACATTGATTAGTACAAATATGAAATGGTACATTTAACTTCCACAACATTCGTTTGTGGAATTTAGATCTATGGAAACTGTTTTCCTTATGCACTTTTAGCTACCCATTCATTATGAAATAGGTATGGATCTTTTAACTTCACTCCTTCAAAACACCTCCATGCACATATCAGATCACATCCATAAGTGGAGACGATGGAGAAGACTCATTAAAGCTCCCATCCAGGACCAAATCCTAGTTGATTGGTTCACTAAGTCATTTTTTTCCTCCTATTGCCCGAGATGTGGCTATGGGTGGTGTTGTTACTGAAGAGCAGGCTATCAGTCACGCTCAGTCTCTGGATTTGGTTTATTCCCAATCTGGAATGCTATATGACCTAATTCCACAAGCTCCTCACCCCAGCACAAATCCCGTTAAGCCACCAACAATGAATCTTGTTAATGGGGTGGTTGGTTCAATCGAGCCCTCATCGATAGCCAAACCTGCCAATTAAACAAATGCTTCTACCACTACTCCTTCAACTCCTATGGTTTTCGCTGAGGTGAATTCTATTCAAATTTCACAGGAACCCAACAATAAGAAAAAGGGAAAAGGTAAAAGCAAGAAACCTAGGAACCAATAGGAGAATCCTAAACCAACGACCAACGAGAATGATAAAGGGAAGAGGAAAGACAAATATCCTTGATTATTGTGTGGAGGAGATCACTTCACTAAAGAATGTCCTCGTCATGATGATATCAGGAAATTCTTGAAAATTAACCCCACACTAGCAGTTCTTACTGATCCTTTTCCCTCTCAACTACAACTTAGAGACCACATGTCTAATCAGGGAACCTCCAATTCAACAGAAGAAATCAGAAGGATGTCGTTCGAGGCCGTCATTTTTAGTACCCATAGTCAATCTTATGACAAGCCAGTAGAGAAAAAGGATGAAAATCCTTCTTCTGACAAAGCCCCTTCTACTAGTTCTCCCCCATCTTCGTCTAATGGCCCTCTCATGATAAAAAAACCTAATCTTGATTTAATTTTATGACCACCTAAGTCTACCTTTAGGAAGTTTGTTTTCAATCCCAATGCCCGAGCTGAGAAATTCTATAATGTTGTTGAAGATCTAGCTCAGGCACCTTGTGTGATGTCTACCCTTAAGGTACTCCAAACTTGTCCAACGCAACATAAAAACCCGCTAACAACTTTGGGGGAATTAGACCCATATAATACCAATTTAATTCATTTCAACATAGATAACTATAAATACATAATTCCTCACCAACTTGCATTTCAGATTTCTTCTAAAGTAGTTGGGAGAAAGGTCCATCGGGCCGTCTTGGATGAAGGAGCTTTGACATCAGTCTTGTCCATAGCTTGTTGGAGAGCCATTGGTTCTCCTGAGGTTATGAAATCACCTACTACCTTGAAATATTTTGACGGATGAGGTTTTCAGCCCCATGGTCTATTTCCAGCATTATCTGTCGAGCTTGGGGGCAAGACTATTTCCATTCAGGTGGAAGTGGTTGATGCCCCGTTAGATTACAATCTTCTATTGGGGAGGAACTAGTTTTACACTATGACCGTTGTCACTTCAACAGTAATTAGAACCCCCCAATTTCTGCATATGGGGAATATTGTGACTATCGACAACTTGATTATTACACAACGGATGTTACAACTCCCATGGTGAATAACATCCCTATGCTAGGTCATTTCCCCCCTCCTTATCAATCAATTGGGATAGGTATGCTAAAAGACTCCACCCTCATGGGTGTGTTTCCAACATCCCCTCCTAGTACAGAAACGACAACAATAAATATGATTTCCACAACTCGATTTAGTACTAAGGGAAAAGAAATTGTTGAGTCACCCTCGGTTGGCCCACATGAAGCAATACATGATGCTATCCAATCCATTTCTGATAACCATGTTGATGACCTTCACCTCATGGCTTCAGATCCTTACCATCTACCTTATTGGTTCGAACCTTCTCTTCCCACTCTAGATTATCTTATACATAATTTTTCTTCAGATGAGTCCATCATGGAGATTCTGAGTGAGAGTGAACCCGTATGGGAAGATCATCATCATCGATCTTGTTTTCTTTGCAACGCCACTTCGGTAGGTTTTGACCTTGAAACACTTATCAATACTGATATTGTCACCCATCTGCAAATGCTTGTATTGTTGCAAAATATGGAATTCAAAGGAAATCTATGCAACATTACTAAAACAACCCCAATTGACATATCAGTCAAACCTGGAACCATTGAGCATGTTAATGTAGGGTAGAACTGCTCAATAGAATAAACTAAATCATATAGAGCATTATTCAAAGAATTCCAAGATATTTTCTCCTGGACTTATGAAGAGATTCCTAGGATAGACCCATCTATCATGGTTCATGAAATTAAAACCTATCCCACAGCAAAACCTGTTAGGCAGAAATTGCATCAAGTCCATCCCCGAAAGGTTGCGGCTATTAAAGCCAAAGTAGAGAAACTTCTGAAGGAAGGATTTATTTATCATGTACCCATAACAAAATGGGCATTGAACACTGTCCCTATGAATAAAAATCAGGGCACCATTAGAGTCTGCATCGATTTTCGAGACCTGAACAAAGCTTGTCCCAAAGGCAATTTTATGACTCCACATATCGATTAGATTATTGACAACTATGCTGGAAGTGTAATATTCACATTCATGGATGGATTTTTTGGCTATAATTAGATTGAGATATTTCTCATCGATCAGCACAAAACGACATTTATATGCCCATGGTGAAATTTTTCCTATAAGAAGTTACCTTTTGGCCTAAAGAATGCCGAAGCTACATTCCAGTGTGCCATCTCCTATGCATTTCACGATATTAAAAGCATTGTGGAGCCTTACCTTAATGATATCCTAGCGCATTCAGAGCAACGAGAAGACCACCCTAGGCATCTTAGAGACATTTTTGTGAGATGTCGTCATTATAATATATTGCTCAATCCACACAAATGTGTTTTTTGCGTTGAGACGGGACGTCTGCTTGGCTTCGTGGTTTCTAATGATGGCATCCGGATAGATCTGCTGAGGATTGTTGCTATATTGGCCCTACCTTCCCCAACAAATCTTGTTGAACTCCAAAGTTTGTAAGGGAAGGAAAACTTTATCCGCTTTTTTGTTTGCAATTTTGCTGAGAAAATGCATGGTTATATGTGTCTCTTGAGGAAGAACACTCCATTCTTTTGGGATGACCAGGCTCAACGAGCCTTTGATAATATCAAGCATGCTCTGACTCATTCACCTATGGTATACCCCCCATATTAATCAAAAGACTTTCTCTTGTATGTTTCTACCTCCACTACTTCCATTGAAATGGTTTTAGCATAGGAAGATGCCAATGGTCAGGAGCACGTGATATATTACTCCAGTAAGAATCTTATTGATTATGAAACCCGATACTCACATGTGGAGAAGTTAGCATTGGATATAGTCATTGTTGTTCAAAAATTTCATCATTACATCTTGCTTCTCACTACCATGGTACTTGCAGATCAGAACCCTATGTACTACATCATGACTCATTAGGTGCTAGGGGGGGAATATTCCTGTTGGATAGTCATCCTACAGGAATTCAACCTTGAGTTTGCCAAGGCCACTTCAAATAAATCCTTGGTCTTTGAAGAACTGATGTGTGACCTTCCCTATGCTTTGATGGATATTGAGCCCAGTGATTCATTTCCGGATGAATTATTATTCTTGATAAGCACAACTGACCCATGGTATGGATATTTAATCATTTATCTCCAAACTCAAAGATTTCAGCCCAATATATCCTGTGACGATTTCCATCGTATCCGTCACCACTCAAAGTACTACCTTATCTTAAATGATACATTGTATAGACGTGGTATCGATTCCATTCTCTGATGATGCCTTATGCATGAAGAGGCTAAAAAGGTCCTTAATGATTGCCACTCTGGATCATGTGGCGGTCATCTTTCTGGGATGGCTATAGCCCGTAAAATCCTTCGTGTTGGCTAGTTTTAGCCTTAAATCTTTAAATACTTGCATGAGAGTGTTAATAAATTCCCACCCTACCAGAACTTCTATCCGAAAAAGCATACCCACTCTACTCCTTTACACCCTGTCATTGCATTTGGCCCTTTTTCCAAATGGGGATTTGATTTTATGCATTGTAAGCCTACCTCAGCCAGGGGGAATGGTTACATAAATGTAGCTGTAGATTATTTCACAAAATGGGCTGAGGCTATGCCTGCGTATGCAGAGGATGGTAAGACTACCACCCTCTTCTTATTTAATCATGTGATAGCTATGTTCAAAGTCCCATAGTCTATTGCCACTGACCATGGATCACATTTCTGGAATCAGATTATGACCGAGTTGAGTACCAAGTTGGGTTTTCACCATGAAAACTCAAGACCTTACTATCCGCAGGGTAATGGTCAGGTCGAGGCCATTAACAAAGTTTTGAAAACCATACTATGGAGGATGGTTAGAGACCATAAATCCAATTGGCACCTGAATCTGTTTTCTGCCCTTTGGACTTACAGGACTTTGGTAAAAACAATGACTGGTTTCACACCATTCTAGTTAGTTTACGGACTAGAAGTTGTCCTTTCCAATTCCAGATTACATCACTAAAACTTGCAGTAGAACTTCTACCAAACACTTCCACCGAGGAAGAGATATTTCTATACCTGACTAATCTTGACGATTCTAGAAGAGATGTCACCTTAGCTAATGAGGCACATAAGAAACGTGTCAAGGCCCAGTACGATAAATCTGTTCAGCCTCGGGTTTTCAATGAAGGTGACCTAGTTTTGACCTACGATCAGAGACGCGATAAACTAGGTAAAGGGAAGTTTGAGTCAATGTGGTATGGTCCCTTTGTCAGCAAAGTTTTAGAGAAAGGAGCTTACGAGCTCGTAGATTATGATGGGATACCCTTCGGACAACCTTGCAATGGGTTGTACCTGAAGAGGTACTATGCTTAAATCATTTTTGTATGGTACCTTGTATATATGTATATTATTGACTTCCAATGTGTTATGTCTTGATTCAGTATGGTGTTGAGTTTAGTGTCCAAACTATTTATACCATGTTTTGGTTTGCATATTAGATGGATTTTTATGGCTTTACTAATGGTGCTTGATGTCATACCCCGAACCTTGTTTCAGCTGCTTGGGTTCTCTATTCCCCAGATCATGACCTGATCAGTTTAGGAGTGGTTTGCATTGGTCCCACTACTAAGAACATAGTCAAGTATCGGGCAGTTATAGGTCTATTGACTGAGGATGCATCTCAAAACATTAATGACTTGGTAGTGTTCCTGGATTCACAATTAGTGGTTTGTCATCTAAACCATGTTTATGCCATCAAAAACCCTGTACTCCTCCATTTATTTTGGAGAGTGCGTTTATTAGAAAGGTCATTTGAGTGTATTAATTACAAGCATGTCCCTAGATCAGATAATATGGTTGCTGATTCGTTAGCAAACTACATCCTAGATTGGTATATTTCCCATTCATAACTTGTAAAATAAACATGGTTCATTGTAAAATAAACTGTAATTGACACATAAAACTCATGTAAATATGATTTCCATT
>LPNX010613252.1:301499-457088 GCA_001517045.1 Pseudotsuga menziesii
CCGTCTAGGGGCATACCGTAGGAAGCACCTTATGGCGACAACCCAGAACAGATATCGCAGGCTACCACATCGAGAAGATACGACGAGGATGAATCAACAGGAAGTATACAATCCTTCCTGCGCAGTTGTTTGAAGCTCTTGAGAAATGAAAAATCTATCGGTGACCTACAGCGCATCATAGATCAGTGTCAGCAACCTTCTCTCTAGGGCAGTGCACACCGCGCTGTTCATAATATTACAGGACATACAAGAACCGGAAGGGAGATGAAACTCACCGCACAGATTGGAGAGTTCGAAATGGACGAAGTCGTCTTAGTTCTAGGATCAGAGGTGAACATTCTAACTAAGCAGACATGGGAATAGATGGGTAGCCCTTAGTTATCCATATCGCCTATCCACCTGAGATTAGCTAACCAACAGCGAGTATAACCATTGGGTCGACTGCCGCAGGTGCCAGGTGACATTGACGGAGTTCATACTTTTGCGGACTTCGAAGTTATAGAAATCATTGGCGACAGTTGACCGTATCCAACACTATTAAGTATCGATTGGGTGATTGGTAGAAAAGCTGTCATCAACCTAAAGAGAAGACAAATGACCTTTGAGGATGCGCAGATCCGGGTCATCGCACCACTGGATCCTTACCAGGGTCCTAGATATATCGAACCTATCCGAGCCGAGGAGGAGGCACATAACATGGATGGTCTCTACCAGATGACTGTGAACCAGAGCGACTACATCAATCCAACAACAGAAGGGAACATTAGTTGGCAATGCAACAGCTCATGTGCATCGGATTCCGATATTGGTCTAGAGAACTGGCAGAACAGACTTTACGAAGTCTTAGCGCGCATATGTGTGTTTATGAGTAAATCACTACGATGGATTGGCGCAGAGATCACTGAGATTCCATCATATCATGGTCTAACAGATATTCAGGAATTCCTTGAGCAGTTTGAGCAACAGATTCCTTACGAGCAGAGAATCGCAACTATGGACCTTGCAGTATGAGCCACACTTGCAAGATGGTGGTACGCGCATAAAGAAAATATCGCATCATGGGATGATATTAAAAGATTGATGGCGATCAGATTTTTGGTCGACAAAGAGTATGTCCCGCAGAAGTACACAGGAGAAACTGACCCCAGAGCACACATTTAGACATGTGAACAAAACTGGTCAGACATTCCAGAGGATGAATGGGTTCATAGATTCATTCACACATTGGACACAGTTCCAAGGAACTGGTACACAGAGACCGAGTTGCGCAAGGGGACGACCACATGGTCACTTATGATAGACAGTTTCCTACTTACCTTCGCGTTTGAATCAGAACATCCAAGTGTTGCTCAGGCCCTAGACATAATCAAGATCAAGATATTTGAGGACTGTACCATCTCAGTGCAGGCTCAACCTGAGTGGGCCATTCAGTTGCAAGATGCGCTTGAGTGCTATAACTTCGCAGCAAAGCCAGACAATGAAGATACGGATGAGGATGAGGATCCTCACAACACCAACATTCCGGAGTCAGAAGGGACTCGAGATGTTGGGGGACCACAGTTAGAGATTCCAACGATCACCGAACCTATCAAGATTAAAAAGATCAATATTGGCACAGATGCAGAACCTAAGTTTGCCTCTATTGGAGACTATTGGAAGGATGAAATATTCAGACAGATTTCCAACTTGTTACATGACTATCAGGACCTATTTCCCACCAAGTTCACAGAGATGAAAGGAATAGTTGGAGACCTAGGAGTTATGTGGATACCATTGAAGGAGGATGCTAGACTAGTTAAGCAGCGCCCATATAGATTGAATCCGCGATACAAAGAAAAAGTAAAGGATGAAATCGATAAGATGCTGGCAGCAGGCATCATTGATCCGGTAGAAGAAAGCGAATGGGTTAGCCCCATGGTCGTACAAGAAAAGAAAACAAAAGGAGACATCAGGATCTATGTCGATCTGCGCAAGCTCAACGATGCATCGCTTCATGACCCATTTCCGACACCGTTCACTGATGAGGTATTAGACAATGTGGGAGGACAGGAGGTCTACTCCTTCACTGATGGGTCTTCAGGCTACCATCAGATCAGAATACATCCAGAAGATCGGTCCAAAACCACCTTTGCAATAGAGTGGGGCTCGTTCCAGTATACGGTAATGCCCTTTGGTCTTAAGAATGCACCAGCTATATTTTCTAGAGTAGTCGTTGTTGTATTTAAAGAATACATTCATAAATTCTTAGAAGTATATTTTGATGATTGGACTGTATTTGTACTAATTGACAAGAATATAGGAGACTTAAGACTGATGTTAGAGAAATGTAGGCAGTACCAGATTTCTCTGAACTTGAAGAAATGTATATTTTGTGCACCATTTGGTAATTTGTTGGGTCACATTGTTTACAGACAAGGCTTGATGGTAGATCCCATGAAGATTGCCATCATTGTAAACCTTCGAGCACCCAACTCAGTCAAGCAACTGAGGATAGTACTTGGTCATACTGGGTACTACAGAAAGTTCATCAAGGGCTACGCAAAGATTACAGCACCAATGGAGAAATTGCTCAAGAAAGATGTAAAATTCCTATGGAACGAGGAATGTCAGCAGAGTCTAGACATGCTTAAAGAGAATATGGTTACATCACCCATATTAGTATTTCCCGACTGGACTAAGCCATTTCATGTACATGTGGATGCATCTGGCATCGCATTGGGGGTTGTTTTAACACAACCAGGAGAAGGGGACATTGACCTCCCTATCGCGTATTCCAGCAGAAAGCTCTCGACAACAGAAAAGAACTACACTACAACTGAAAGGGAAGGCTTAGCTATGGTGTATGCACTGCAGAAGTTCAGGCACTACCTGTTGGGTGCCCCGTTCAAGATGTTTACTGACCATTCCACGTTAAAGTATTTGGTCAACAAGCCAGTGTTAGGGGGGAGAATCTGTAGATGGTTACTCCTCTTTCAGGAGTATGATTTTGAAATCATTGTGAAACCAGGAAGACTGAATGCAGGACCTGATCATTTGTCGTAGATAGACCCAGGAGAAGAGCCAAGTAACCTAGATGACAATCTACCGGATGTGCTGTTGTTCTCCATCCAGATCGCAGATGAGTACTATGCCGATATTATTCAAGTTCTCACTACGGGAGTAGCACCTGATGAGTTTACTAAGAAGCAAAAGAAGCAGCTGGTTGTTAAAGCAGCAGACTTCACCCTCATCGCAGGACACCTATACAAGTTAGGTCCGGATGAAGTTCTGCGTAGATGTGTGATGCTGCATGAAAAAGACGCTATTATCAGAGAGGCACATTCAGGAACCGCAGGAGGTCATTTCGCAGGAAAGCCGACTGGGCAGAAAATCCTAGAGGCAGGATTATGGTGGCCTACATTGCATAAAGACACCAAGGACTTTTGCAGATGCTGCGATATCTGCCAAAGGGTAGGAAAACCATCGCAACGTGATGAAATTCCGCTGCGACCGCAGGTCACGTTGCGTGCATTTGAAAAATGGGCTATAGATTTTGTGGGTCCTATCAACCCACCAGGAAAGTGCACTGGTGCGAGATATATTATCACTGGAACAGAGTACCTCACCAGATGGGCAGAGGCCAAAGCAGTAAGAAATTGCGATTCTTCTACAGCTGCACAGTTCCTTTTTGAAAACATCATCAGTAGGTTTGGATGCCCAGTAATTTTGATGAGCGATCAAGGCACACATTTCTTGAACAACACTATTGAGGCATTGACAAAAGAATTCCAGATCTAGCACCATAAGAGCACTCCCTACCACCCACAAGCTAATGGTACAGTGGAGGCCTTTAATAAGATTTTAGAAAATTCTCTTACTAAGATCTGCAATAACCAGAGGAATGATTGGGACCTCAGAGTTAACGATGTATTATGGGCATACAGGACCACATGCAAGAAACTTACGGGACACACACCTTTCAGCTTGGTGTATGGACAGGAGGTTGTCATGCCTATGGAGTATATTCTTCCCATTTTAAGAATCACTCAGATTACTGAGATGACTGATACAGACACAGTCGAGGAAGGGTTAGCACAGCTACTTTCCTTAGAAGAAGACAGATTCATCGCCGGATTCCATCAGAAAGTGTAGAAGGCACGAGAAAAATATTGGCATGACAGACACATTAAGAACAAGAATTTCAAGATCGGAGACCTAGTGCTCCTCTATGATAGCAAATTTATCAAGTTTCCAGGGAAGTTCAAGACACATTGGCTGGGGCCATATCAGATACAGCAAGTCACAAAGGGAGGTGCCGTTCAGCTCAGCCAGCTGAATGGGGAGCTTTTTCCCACATGGATTAATGGCAGTAGGCTTAAGCCCTATAGTGATAGCCACCCCGCCTCTTAACCAGTCTATGCGGTGCAGATGTCTAGTGTAGTTGAAAGGAGGCATCGCACCGAGAACAAGTCTACATCGGCAAAAAAAAAAAAGTAATATTGTTTTATGCAAGTGATGCGGAGTCGCATCGCGGCAGCGTGATGTTTCCCCGTGCCACGTACTCAGTTTTGCAACCGATAGAGGCCAGTCAAGTCAGCATCTGACAGGTAGTTAATGAGGTAATGACCGGTATATCTTACCGTATATTTGTTAGCAGTATAATCAATTTTTCCAAATTTGGCAAATCTCCGACGAGACCGACGCCTGTGCACACACGTTTCGAGGGAAATTCGATCGGATTTCCGCATTTATTAGGGATCGGATGGCGGGTGTGGTCTTGTCTAGGCATTAATGATGACCGACGGGTCCAGTCGCGATGACCGTTGTGTCCGGGATTATCGTATTGGGCATAAAAGCAGAAAGTATTCAAGTGGGACGGTTACATTTGCAGAAAAACTGAGAGCCATAGAGTTAAGTTGTTAAGAGTTCTGTGTCCAGAGCTAAGTGGTTGCAGAGTGCTGTGATTTTCAGAAGTTGCAGCCAGTGCATGTCCGCCATTTTGTACTGAGTGGGTTATGTCCGAGGATGAGCTAATAGCAAACATTTTGAGAAGATTTCAACTTCACGGCCTTGCCGGAGCTATGACAAGGCCACCAAAGAGTGCTCCGCCAAGTTCGTCACAGACCAGACAGCAACCGCAAACTAGGAGCCAATCTCAGGTCAATGATGAATCCGGTTCAGAGCGTGAGGAAGAAGTTCACATCAGAACAGACTACATGATACCACGAGTTGAAGGCGCACCAGCACCAAAAATTTCTAAGAACACTAAGTATACTGTTCCCATACCACCCATTGATTCTCGAGTAAAGGAAAATGGAGATCTAGTAGGATATGCTGCTGTTGTTAAATTTGAAGATTATAACCTGGCAGTGGGTAAGACATATCCTCAGTTCAAGCCAGATAGCTATTTGAATATTGAGAAGAACACAAGGACAGGGAGAGATGAATGTGTTCCCCTGCCGCATGTCCAGATTATTGAGCGGTCAGGACTGCTCAATTTGCTGAGATTACCTCATTTTGGACGGGGTCCAGAGGTTAACGTCGTGGTGCGCATTTTACTCTCTTGCGTACACAGAGGGTACCTCTGTCTAGGCAACAAGTTCGACCTGAACATTGATTTGATACATCGTATCACTGCCCTGTCTAAGATGGGTAGACACCCTGATATACAGACAACAGGAAAAATCAAGGACTCCAAGTTACCACAAGCCCTGGTAACTAAGTATCAGCTACAGAGAGGAGGACGGGGTTATGAAATTTCAAGCATACCAAATGAGACACTTAGATTCACCGCCAGTCTGCTCGCGGGAAGACTGCTAACCAAGGTTCGACCAAAGGAAGTTACAGGATCCGTAATTCACCTGGCCATACAGGTCACAGAGGGGGAACAGTTCAATTGGTCTCTATTCTTATTAAATATGCTGCAAAGATTTCTTGGTAGCTCAGGATGAAGCCAACCACCCTTTCCATTTTTCGTGGTTGCTTATACTTTGTGCATTTGTCGAATGGAAGGAGCCGCCCCATACCCAGTTTCCACAGATAGCAGGTGGGGCACCCAAAGGAGTGCGCTATGCCAGCTTATGGGAGACCAACCACCCAGCCAAGAAAGCAATCAATGCGATGGTATTCCATGACTACTATAAGCTGTTGATGAAGGTCATTCAAGAGACACCACGGCTCAGCACGGAGATTGTGGACATGTATGATAGCCGGCTTATTTTTATGGCAGATAGCCATTTAATCTATCTGCGACCGAAAAAGACTAAGCGGGATGATTGGGCTACTGGCTCGTTTAGGATGACAGCTCAGGATGTTGAAGGAGTCATAAGAGACTTCGACGGCCAATGGAAGCAGGAATATGAAGATACCGCACCACTATCGTCAAACAGTGCAGAGACAGAACACCAGGACAAGGACAAAGATAACGCAGACACCCAGACGCAATCTTCAACAGAGGAACCACTACCAGGGGAAAAGAAGAGACCTTCATAGTAAGGGCCACCAGGGACGCAGCAGAAGAAAAAACAAAAAACCTCAAATCCAACTCTGAAGACCGCATTGACAAACGATGACTATGAACTCATCGCAACAAGGACGTGTGACACATTGAAGGACTCACTTGACGCGATGAAGGAGTCGCAGGAAAAGAGCCAGAGTGCAGTCGAAAAGCAACTTCTAGACTTAAGAATGATTACAGAGAATACTTCCATGAGGTACATTCCACCTGAAAAGGCGAACACCAAAGAAACCTCGTCACCGCCGATGTCCCGCCAGGAAAGCTTAGCAAAAGATCGCCTCAATACTATGTCAATTCCACCAGGGAGTATCCGATTCCCTGCCACAATGAAGGACCCACCAGTTCAGTTTAGACAATCCATTGAAGTTAACCTTGCAGAGTTTCATATTGACCAGTTGCATATGATCCAACAGCAGTTAGGTGTAGAGCTCAAGAGTAGAGAGCTCGAGACTTATCAGCAAAATACGCAGCTGAAGCAACAGAATGCAGCACTTGCTATCAGTGTTCAGAAAAGGGCAGGTGAAGTACGAACATATGAGGAAAGAGAGCAAGATCTTTCTCAAGTTTTGCAGAGCATTGCATTGGAACTGCCCCAATGTAACATTGATTTTGCCTTACCAGTTCCGCAGAAGCTAAGAAGAGTAGCAGACACAGCAAAATATCTGGAAGAAACCGTGACTAGGATGGACGTAGAAGTGGCCAAGATGAAGGCAGACCATGAGGTGTAGATCGCTGAGCTTGAGGCTCGCATACGAGACACCTCCCAGGCAGACCAGAAAGCGCAAGTAGAATCCCTTCGACTCACTTCTGCGCAGATGCAATCTCGCATCGACGAAGCACGGTTAGTACTAAATGATGCGACGAACACATGGGCCGAGTTAGATGAGCCTCCAGAGAAAGTAGAAATCCAGCAAAGTATTCAGCAGATAGAGAATACTGCTGCGGCAATGAAAGAAGAAATTAAGGGCTTGGCAGCTCTTCAAAAGATGAGGAAGACAAAGGATATGAACTGTTTGCAGTAGGAAGCGCAGCAACTAAGAACAAAGGAGATGTACATTAATGACCTGCTTCAACTGTATCAAGAGCAAATCGCAGAGATAGTTGATATGGTTGAACATAAAATGAAGGAGTTCACTACCACGAGGGAAAAAATTGATGCCATAGAAGACACCAGTATTAGTCAAGCTTTGCTTGAATTGGCACAAGAGAGTGTCGAAGTGATGCAGAAGGAAGTCACAGGACTTCGTGACAGGTTGCAGAGGGCTTTGCAAGAATCCAAGGCAAAGCTACAGCAGGAGAAGTCCGCTGCAGGTGGCTCGAGGACGAGCCACAAGTAAGTGTTAGGGGACTGTTGGAGCAGGGTCCCGCAGCTACAGAAGAAGCTGCTAGTTTTGGCGGAAAGAAGTTAAGACAGAGCTATGACTCCGTAGCACGTTTCCAGCTGGAGAGAAGAGCCGAAAACCATGACTTTTAAGATAGAAAAGTCAAGAAGGCAACGGTACCTGAGCGGCTGAGAAGAGAGAGCTCAACCACTGCATTGAAGGTAGCGGCGGAAGATAGGAGGGCTCAGCGACCCTCATAAAGGAGAAGGAGCAACAAGGCTGAAGCATTGAAGGCGAAGGACAGAAAAGCGAAGCGGTGCATAGTACCCATGATCAGTGCCGGGAAGCATGGAAGACTGTAGAGAGCTGTGGTGTGACGGGAAGCGGCTACCTCAAGTACAGATATGGCCGATTGTCACTAGTTAGGTTTTGGGTTACTGATGGGATAGGCCCACAGTGTTGTAATGGCAAGACCTTCGGGCTTCCTATAAAAGAATATATTTTGTATTGTAAAAGGGTTGGTTGGCGGGTTGAAGAGCCAGCTAGTAAAAGGGTTGGTTGGCGGGTTGAAGAGCCAGCTAGTAAAAGGGTTGGTTAGCGGGTTGAAGAGCTAGCTAGTCATTTTGTTAGTTAGTAGTGTTCTGCAGATTATTAGACTGTTGCAAAAGCCTAGATTTGGTTCTGTTATTAGCGGTAGCAATATTACGGTAACCAGTAGCTGGCTTATAGAATATGTATGTAAAGATCCGCAGGGATCAACAGAGAGGGAAGAGTATATTGTAGGAGAGCAATATAGAAGAGAAAAGAGATCTAAAAGAGAAGATCTTAAGCTGCATATGCGGTGCAACAGAACTATGTTTTACCTTCCCCTGAGCTATAATAAAAACACAGTTCTATGGACGTAACTTCCATCCTGGAGGTGAACCACGTTAAAATCAGTGTTATGCGATTGGTTTATGTGTTATGTTTACTTATGCATTTCTCAGTCAGTTTGTGGACTTTGTTTACAGTTTAATGAATGAATGTGTTAATCATTTCACAGCAATATAGAAAGGTAAATATAGGTTAATGCATTTGGAACGATGTTTATGGTTCATTTATGCTTTGCGTAAAATAGTCTCTATTGTAGTATTGAATAGCCTTGTATGTTAAGCCTTGCATGTCGACACAAGCAACGCTAAGTGTGCTAAACCGCGGAGGTAGGATATCATAGAGAGGTGATACCGCACCGGCAGAGGAGCTACGGTGCACGATACCGTAGGTGAAGGACTTAGCGTTGGGCATGAACTGCATATCGCACCATGCATGGCGATGCGATAAGGTTGGAGATATCGTGGGTCTGAGACAGTGCGCGCCGCAGGAAAGGAATATCTTGCGGTTAGAAGAGCTGTGAGGTGAGGAAATCGTGCGACGCGAGCAGGAGATCGCGCGATGCACAGAAGAGAGACTGCAACTAGGAGAGATGCGAGCCACCAGTGGGATTTCCATAGAACCCAGTCCAAGACGCTTGAGTCCTTGGCCAACCCATTAGAGTCACATTGGGTGAGACTTCAGGACGCTTTGTGGTCTGTCGCCGAAAGGGCCAGTGATCTAGGGGTGTTGTTGTTTGGTTATAGTAAACCCGGGTCTGCCCATAGCAGCCAACAATCATGATGGGGAAATTAAGGGAAGGGAATCAATTAATTTTGCAAATAAAATGGCACTTTGTCATCATCTTTGAACATGGCACTTGTCTGCATTTCATTTAGTTAATTGGGTAAATCAGCTTGTCTCTGATTCGATCCACTTTCATGAGTCATGTCACTCCTTTCATCTTTTAAAGAATGTGTTGTCCGTTGTCGTATTGTGTTCTACCTTGTCGAGTCGATTCGACTAAGTATTTTGTCGTGCCGCCTGATTTTCAAAGGGAAGTTAGAAGTTTACCTCTGCAATTAAAAAAACCTTTGTGTCAGTGCCTATTGAGTTAGTACGATGGTTACATTATCTACAACATTCCATAACTTTGTTCCGAGTTTCATGTCGTCGATGTGGGATTCATCATGGCCCTCCTTTGACGAGACTATTTCTGTCGACATCAGCTCATCATCCGGGAATTAGTCTTAGAAACAATTTTAGTACCTTGAGATCTATTTGCCTCAATGATAGATTCTCTTGCTCTCGACATAGGTTCACATCATTGACCTTTGATCAAGAGATTGAACTGTTTGACATCAAATCATCTATTCACACTTAGTAGATTGTACTAGGGTACCTTGGGAATAATTGACATTAATGGTGATCTCCCTCGCACTTGTTAACGATTCACATCATTGACTGGTAATCAAGTGGTTTCTACCATGTTCAACTTTAGATCATTGTAATCACATGGATAGAATCATACTTTGTGGAAGACGAGATGAAGACCCTGGGTATTTGTTGGAAATCACTCATAGTTTTCTCCCCAAGTTGCGATGGATTATATTGTGTGAAGTACCAACATGGATCCACATTTGTATGGTCGTGAATATGATCAAATTTGTGTCTATATGACATAGATCTACATTGTATGTCTGGTAGATATGTTCAAGTTTGAGTCCTCTATCACATGGATCTACGTTGTATTTTAGTATCCATGTTTGTTTATCTCTCTCATGGATCTTCCTTGTATTGGTATGCAGCCATGATAAAGACACATTTGCTCATGAGTCAAAAGTATTGATGTATTGTATATTCCTATTTGATGATCTCTAGTCAAGCTGATTCTTGCCTCGAAGTGATAACTTGCTCTTTCAAATATCTCGCGTATTGTATCCCTATGGCCTCATGCTTTGGGGGCCATTTTGTTATACCTAAATCTCTTCATCAGCATGTAATAAGATCCCAAACTTTAGTTTTTCCCTCAATCCCAAATTGTGAATCCAAGAACATTGGTCTAGACATCAAATTTATATATGAAAATCCAGCATCACTTCTACCCTTTAGTAAAAAAGCAGTACATTCTTCAGCACTGCCTATAATGTGTTGGCAGTAAGTGGTGGCACCGCCTTTACCCTTCAAGCAAGGCATGGTTCTACCCAAAACCTCTCTGTCATGGTGAACAAAGAGAGGTGCCCTTGGTAAAAAGTGAAAAAGAGAGGTCTCACGAAGCTTCTTGAAAGAAGGATTCGTGGCACCCTTATCCCTGATCACTAGGGTCAGTTGGGCTCAAGATCCATCCTTGTAGGATCTCCTAGCCACCTCACCCATCAATTTCTCAACCATCCCTATCCATTGCAAGCCTATAAAAGTAGGCTCAATTCCCATGGTTGAGGAGAGAGTAATGCTATGTTGTTGCTTTGATATTCTGGCCTAAGTCATTCAAGAGAGCTTGAGGGAGCAAGTTGGAGCTGTAGGGGACAAGATGTTGGTTTTGTGAGAGAGCATATCAACACTAAGGCATAGGTTGTAAACTCTTTCTTCATTTCATTAATGTAAATTTGGTTCCTTTCCAATATACTTGTTATGTTATAATCTTGCATATTATTGTTAGATTCCTTAGTCACTTACATACATCTATAGATTATGCTCTGGTATCTTTGATCTCTTCTGTGTTTGGTGTGTTTTTATAGGTATTTTCTTGGAGACCTTTTGTCATAAGAGAAGAACCACATCACTCCATCAAATATTGTATTCCAGGTGTCTGTAGCTTCTAGGGAAAGTCTTCCAACCTTATTGTGAACCATTTGTTTTGGATCTGAACCATTCAGACCATAGGAACAACTTCTGTCCACAGAAGGTGCAACAAAATTCCTAGCAACACTATATACCTCAAGGTTACGTGAAAGGCAGTTTGATATATCGATGGTATGTGGAAGAACCGCGTGATTCCTGGGTTGTAGTGTAGACAAATTAATGATAGTTTCTATGTTTTACGACACTTGAACATGTCACTAACCTATCCCTCAAATTTCTATACAATTTTAACCTAAAGCTACCGTTAATTTTATCTGAATTATTAGGTGAATGTTTGTGAGGTGTTGTCTCCAATAATGGAAATTAAATCTATATGCAAAATCACTTCTTTGACTTCGATGAGACCTAATTAGGGTAAGGAAGAGACCTTTTCTTTTCTTTCAAAAAACACACCAAAATAATGACACTTTCAACAATAAAAAAAATATCTTAATCAAGAGAGGCAAAGAGAATTATTCCAAACAAAAATCTTTTTCAAACAAGCACTCAAAAGTCTTTGAAATGCAAGAAAGAAAATTGAGCCTCTAACGTGCATGCAAAATTAATTTTTGCTACAATTTCAAAAAGATCTATTTTTCTAAATCACTCATGCAAATGAAAATAAAATTTTCGTAAGCGTAAACAAAAGGAAAATAACACGATTCTTTTTGTATTTTTCTGGAAAATATGAGCCACAAAAAGAATTTTTTAAAGGAAACTAACTCTAGAAGGAGGCTATAGGTTTTCTTTTCAAAAGAAAATATTTCAGACACTTTCTTAAAAACCAAAAATGAACTATTTTCCACTTTACTTTATAAAAACGAAGAAGATAACAGCTTTGGAACTGATCTCAAAAAGAGAACGAGATTCGCAAAAACCAGTAAACTTAGACAGCAAGCATACAAGTAGAACATAGGAAAATTTTCAGAGAAGCAAGCAATCCAAACAAATTTGAAAAATCACTTTTCAAGCAAATTTAAAAATTTTATAGGTAGTTTTTGAAGGCCTACCTCGGCGCGTTGAGAAGCACTGCATCAGAGCATCATAGGTCAGATCGATGCTTTTATCCTCTGCACACAGGCACCATTGGTGCTCTGTTAATTCAGCATGAAGGCAGTTTCGGCATGCTGGACGAATAAGGAAAAGGCACCCTAGGAGAATCAATGCTCTATCAACCAAAGAGAGGTGCTCCTCCTGAACAGTAGACTAAAAGGCCAAAGTCCTATAGGAGAAACCAGAAAAGACTAAGTTGGACTGAAAAGGGGTGAAAACCACTCAGAGAAAAGGAAATAATTAGAAAAGTAAGATGAATGGCTTACCTTGTTAATTGAAATGACTAAAAGGAGAGAGAATAACCTTCATAGATGGAATGGTTACTGAAGCTTGTAGATCTGACTAGATCTGCACCAGATCTAATTGGATCTTCCCCATATTTGACCGAATTAAGCATCCCTAGTATCGCCAATTTTGTTATCAAGAATTATGCAATCATTGTAGAAATTGTTTGTTCCTCTACCCTACAATGTACACGTGTAGAACAAAAAAGCACAAAAATATATTCTTTCCTTAAGTAATCAATAAACAACATGAAATAACTTTATACCTTAGATTCGGATCTATTTGTCCTTGCTCCAGAAATTCCTCGCAATGCAATATCCAATACCTGTAAAGTAGATCAAGAGACAAACAAACAAAGTGAGATCATCATGATGAATTAACTTCTCATATCAGTGATCAAGGAATACGATATTATTTAATTGAAATCAACACATCAAATATAGGAAAGGGGAACACTTTTGTATTAAATATGAAAGAGATAGAAGTACAACAAAAAATCTCTGATGTCGATGGCTTCGATCTATACAAGAACATATACAATCCTATATGACTATGAAGATCTCTCCACACACAAGTTAGCTCTAGTTTTCCTCTAACTTAGACTTCAATCCAACAGCATAAGAGTACTTTTCTTGGCCTCCCTCACTCACATCATGAAGGCTTCATTTACAGTCCCAAAACCATGATATTAACTTGGGGAATGGATAGAATGTGATCCCTATAGGTTAGGGAAGTGAATGCCACCTCTCCCAAGCATGTAGGAACTGAGTCCACGGAGGCTTCCACATGGAAGCTTCCAAAACCTTCTTTTTCTTATTTTTTAACCATCGACGCTCTTGGTAGAAAGGACATGTGCACTGACCTAGGATTCTATCAAAGGAAGAGGGAATCGACGCTTTTTACTCCACAGTGAGAGGCACCATCAACTCTTTGTGTAAAAAGGAGAAAGGCACCGACCCTCCAAGATATGGAAAAAAGATGACCAAGGTATCTCAGGTCAGGTTTCTGAGAAGTCAAATGATCAATGTGGAATTTCCAGGAAGGCTGATGGGAAGTGTGGAATTTCCAAGTGCAGCAGATTATCCTATAAGAAATCGGTGTTAGAGTTATTCTATTGACACTTAATTTGCATTTCTCATATGTGAATCAAATGCTAGTTAAACATCTGATAAGTCATGTTTATAAATGGATTAATAAAAAAACTTGGATGTAACATATAATCCTCATTGAATTAATGTCGACTAAACTATAAGGAATTGAAGTTAGAGTTATGCTACAAACATTCATCCTGTGCCTCTTGTATGTCGAATGAATGTTAGTTAAAAAAATTATAAGCCACATTTAGAAATGGCTTGAACAAGAAAAACATGGGTGCAAAGTCTAAGCCTTGTCGAATGAATGTTCATTAACCCATCAAGAAATGATTTTAGAGTTATGTTATTGACATTCAAAAAATGACACTTGTACGTTGAACGAACATTGGTTAAACAGCTGATAAGACATGCTTATAAATGGATTTAACAAAAATAAAGTGGATGTAACATCCAAGCCTCATCAAATGAATGTCGATCAACTGGTGAAGAATTGATGTTAGAGTTATTATACTAACATTCAACTCGTGTTGATCATACATCAATAAAATGTCTGATAAGCCATGCTTATAGATGGATTAAAAAAACATGGATGTAACTTCGAAGGATCATCGAATGAGCATCGTTAACCTGTAAATAATCAATGTTAGAGCTATTCTACCAATGTTCAACCCACAACTAACCACCATGAAATTGAGTACTAAATAAAAGATGAATAATGCTAAAAAATTTCCTAAGTCGGTTAGTCATGTAGAGCAAGTGTTGTTGAGCCATATAAATCCAATGTCTATGCTTTAATTTGTGCTTAAATTTTGCCAAAAAAAATTGTAGTAGTGACCCATAAGAAAATTGATTTATTAAAGAAAAAATTACCACAATATGAAATATTAGTGACATTATAGGGCCCTCTATGCTTAATTCTATTGTAGAAGAGTTATCAATAACATAATAGGAACATAAAACTAATTATCAGATAATATTTATGGAGAAAATTGTTGAGGAAACATTTCATTGAGCACTTGGCATGCATCATCATTCACTTTGGGCATGAATTTCAAATACCCCCACTACACTAGGGATTCTTTCCAAAGGGTTGTGGCCTCCTTCTTCTTATCAAGGTTGTCTTTCCTTTTAAAAATGAACTAAACAAAGATAAAATAAATCTACTATTTGGAGGGTCATAATAAGATTGTAGAAAATATGTTTTTGTATCACTTGCATTGTCAACAAAGGTGAGCCAATTTTAATCTCCATGTTGATTCACATGATCTACATATTATTAGGAAGTGGGTGATATGATAAACTAGAAATTAAAAAAAATGTTTCATGTTTAGTGTAATTTCAATATACACTACCTTTCCATTATGATGTACAAGTATTTGTATGTTTTTAAAGCTAATAATCCCTACTTCAACACAATAATCCTCTTACTACCTAATTGAGTCTGCAATGGTTGGTTAGAAGCATTATAATATAGGTAGCTTGAAGGGATTACAAATCTTGTCAATCTTTAACTTCTCATTCTCCATTTCCTTAGAATAATTACATCACACAAAATCATATAATGATTAAAACCACACCATATTATAACTCGTTGTGTATAAATATAAATACTACACTATTTCCATAAGCCCAAGCAACAATTGAATATCTCTCTAGATTATCTCTCCATTACAATAGTCGTGATAATATCATAGTGGGGGAGGTGGATTTTAGAGAAAGGAGAATACCTAAACGAACAATTTGAAAGCTTCTTATGAATATGCACTCTTCTATCAATTAGGATGTTTGTAATATATTATTTGTATACAACCCTTGTTATTTCACTAGAATGGAATATTTAACCAAGTCTCTCCATTTTGGAATTTCCATTGGAGATGATGGTTTTATCCTAAATAGTCATGTTTTGAAGTTGTTCCAACCATTTATGTATTATAGGGTCTCCTTGGCTCTCATGCCACAATGAATTGACCCAATAAAACGGTCAACTCAATTAACAACTTTGTTTTTGATAGTATTGGTTGCTTGAAATGTGTCCAAACTAGGTGAACAACAATTTTTATCATGATTGTTTTTTTTAACAAAGAGATATTCGATTATATTAGTTTGTACATGAATCCCACATAACTTTCACAATGAATTTCAAATTATAGCATATTTATTTATCGTCATGTAGGAGCATTAATACACCCTTAGTACATAGTTTTGACCTTAGGCTAAATTTATTTTCCCACATGCAATGATATCCTATGGTTTAGACTTAGGATAGTTAATTCTGTTAAATATCTGGTTCTTTTAGCATGTTCACAGCTACAACAGCGCCCTAGTTTGGTCAACCCAACCCATGTGCTCCCTCATTAATCCATTGGAGCGCTATCGCCTTGATTTGTGGGGTCCAGGCTTGACCAAGTGTGATAGTGGTGTATTTGGCCTATTTTAGCTCTCCCAGGAGCATTTATTGCCACCTAGAGCATCCCACTCACCTCAATATTCTCACCCACACATGTCTGAGACTCATTAATGACCTAACACACCTCACCAACATTCACATGAGGATTCGTCACTGTTTGGGCTGAGTTGGGTCTCCATTGGTCCACCTAGTGGGGATTGAGGTCATTTCTCACCTTGACACATGTACAACTCCAATTGACTTCCAGATCCACTCAAATTTGTCCAATGTAATATAAATTATGTATGATAATAATATGACAAGAAAATTAGCACCTTTCATATGTGCTATTTGTTACACTTAAATATCATCATCAACATGTGATGAGGTCCCAAACATCAGTATTTACCCTGAATCCTGAATTGTGAACTGAAAATATTGATCCATACATCAATCTTGCATACATAATTTCAGCATCGCTTCTACCCTTTAGTCAAAAAGAGGTACCTTCTTCAATGTCGCCTACAATGTATAGGCAGTAAGCGGTGGCATCGCCTTTTCCCTTTGTTCAAGGCGCGGTTCTGCCCTGTCACCGGTCTATCTCAATGAGGAAGAAGTAGTGCCCATGGTAAAACATGTAAAAAGAGAGGCTCTCAAGAATCTTCTCAAAATAAGGCTTCGTGGCACCCTTATCCCTACTCACTAGGGCCATTTGGGATCGAGATCCATCCTTTCGGGATCTCCTATCCACCTCACCCACCAATTTCTCAACCATCTCTATCCATCCCAAGCCTATAAAAGCAGGCTCATTCTCCATGGTTGAGGAGAGATGAAAGTTATGTTGTTGTTTTGACATTCTGGCCTAATCAATAGAGTGAGCTTGAGGGAACAAGTTGGAGATATTGGGGATGAGATATTGGCTTTGTGAAGGATCACATCGACACTAAGGCATAGGTTGTAAAATTCTTCTTTATTATTTAATGAAAAATTGGTTCCTTTCCCATAAATTATATTGTGTTATTATCGTATATTTTATTGTTGAATTCCTTAGTCATCAACATAGAATAGTGGATCATATTCTGGTACTTTTTTATCTTGTTTGTTGTTGTCATGTGATTATGCAGGTATATCCGTGAAGAACCATCATTGCAGGAAACAACTATACTATTACATCAAAGAGACTGATTCCAGATCTCCACCCATTCTAGTGAATGTCTTCCAATTATGTTGTGTACCATTTGTTCTAGATCTGAACCATTCATACTAGAGGAACATATCTTGTTTGCAGGAGGTGCAAAATTCCTAGCTAGAAATCTGGTGAATCCGCTAGGAAAGAGCTTCAGCTGATCTGATCTTCCTTAGTTTTTTCAAATACTTGTTTGAAATCCAAGCTCTAGTATTTTATCAGTTCAATCAGATCCACTAGCTGATCTAGTGATATTTTGGTTTGGTATCATCAGTTCTGTTCAGATTTGGGTTTTTCTCACTTTATGTTCTTTCAATTACTATTAATTCATGATTTTTATGCCAGTTTCACAGTGTTTAACTTTAATTTTTTCGCCATTATTTGTTTCCGGCATCTAAAGGGAACCGCGCATGCACAATGGGAGATACGCAGTGCCACCACATGTGTTCAGTGATCGAGAAGCAGTGCCACTGCCTTTCTTCAGTAATCAGGAAGTGGTTCTCTCTCAGAACTTCTCTGTCAGTAACCCTCTGGAAGCAGTGCCATGTAGGCTTTTCCAGACTAGTTGTTTTTTCAAAATTTTTGTAAATTTTTTTTGGGTTTTCTTTTGCTTCTGAGTGTCTTGGTTTGTTTCAAATAAATATTAGTGTTTGAAGTTCAAAATTTGATGTGGTAAAAGGCTTATTTTGTGAATAAAAAATCTAGGATAATCTCATCTTTTCATCTGCTTGTATACTTGGTTTTAAATATTTTGAAATGAGTGCTTTTGAAAAGCTTAGCATTAGTTAGATCTTAGTTTTATTGTTTGATAAATCTAAAGAGAGAGACTTGCTTGATTGGTTTCTTGTTTTCATTTTTCATTAAAGTTTGTGAAGGACTTCTTTTTGCTTTGAAAAATAATTTTTTTTGTTGAGACTTGTTCATATTTTTGTTTGAGGATGAACTATTGGACCTATGATTAGCCTCATAAGCTTTCAGATATCCATTTTTATTCTCTTTCTTTTACATTCTGATCTCATCAAAAGAAAAATATTAGTGGTTTTAAGTTAGATCTTTCTAGTTTTAAAATAAAAAATTGAAAGAACTATTGAATATGCCTTTGAGTGTTTTTTGTCTTTCTTCTTAGAAAAAGAGATCTTACCCTATTTGCTTGCTTTCAAAAATCAGTTTGGAGTTTGTTTCTTGTTTGTCCTTCTCGGAAAAAGATTTTTTTAGTGTAGTTGCTTGGGAAATTTTTTTGGTTTTGAAACGGAAATTGAAAACAAAAATACTCTCTCCTTCCTGTAAGTAGGCATGTCTTGAATGGTAAAGTGAAAGAATTTGCATTTCATATTTTCATGGCTTTACATTTTTGTCAGAATTCCATGCATTCACCTAACCGCTCAACTTAAAATTAACGGTAGTTATAGGTCTAAAATTGTATAGAAATTTGAGTGATAAGTTAGTGACGTGTTCTGACGTTGTAATACGTAGGAGCTTTCATTATTTTCCTACACTGCAACCCGGGACCTGGCGGTTTTTCCAGGTACTGTTGGTATATCGAACAACCTTTCACGTACCCTTGAGGTATATAGAAAGGTACTTCACCTACTGGATTGTAAATTGGAAGGGCCCTTGTGAATGGTTGTGCATTAGACAACACTACTATGGATTTGAGCTCCCACATACCTTGTGTATATCGGGAGACCCTACTAGGATTCCTTGTCTAACTGAGAAAAACCATTTGGCCATCTTGTTTGGAGCAATAGATAGAGAACAACACTTGGGGAGACTACTATGCACATACCTTGAGTATATCGTGAGTTGCACCTTCTTGACAATCCTGGTGAGAGACTGACTATTTTGAGCTCATCCTATCACTTAAGTTTTCTTGTGGCCTGTAGCTTGTGTAGGAGAAGACCTTGTGTGATTTTTCTTAGTTTTAAAACCCTAGGTTATATTTTAGTGACTTTTACAATCTAGCTGAGTTTTAGTTGAGACGATCCAAAAGATATCAGGGCTTTCCACTTGACTTTCCTCCTATTACAGGGGAAGGCCCCATGGAAGCCACAGACAAAGGAGCTGCGACTGACTCCCATGTGGGAGAAAATCTAGTTATAGAAAGTGGAGATCAATTTGCTTCTTATGTTACTCCCTTGGTCCAATAGTCTCCTGCGGCTGACACTTCCTTTCATTCTCTGATGGAAGGTCAAAATGATGGTATTGATGAAACTGAGTATGGGCCTGATGCTCCTTTTTGGAGAACTTCTATGGGTAAATCCATTTTTGGTTATTAGACCCTCTTTTGAAAACCCTCCTCTGAATGAGGATGCATAGAGGAGAATTCAAGCATCACTTAATCGTGATCGTAATTTTCAAGAGAGGATGGATAGGGTTATGGCTACCCCTATAGCACATAAAGAACCTATGTTGGCTCTTTTACCCCATCTTTTGGATCCATGGCCTTCTGGATATAGTCCATTTGTTGATGATGTTTGATCTCATGGTATTTCTCCTCATAATCCAGGTCAAACCTCCAATCCTATAGTTTTAAATCCTAGGTTTTTTGCTAGTCCTCCCATATCCTCTATAGGTCGGGGGAAACCCTCAGCTCAAGTGGTGTCAGTACCTTCTAACTTCAGGGGGAAACCCCTGGAGTGACCTACATTATCAGTTAGTGGAGTTGTTACTATTACTAGGTAGACCTCTATTGCATGGAAATCTGTAGTGTATGTCCCTCCTACCAATACCAATATTGTAAACCCTCCGTTAAGTTTGGGTCAACCCTTAGGGGTACAACCTGCAATCGATCAAACCTCTTGGAGTTATGGTCATCCAACAAATCAATTGCCTGTAGGGAGTATGAATTATCAACCTACCCCTATAGGAACTCCCTATCCTAGAATTCCATACCCTGGAAACATGTTTACAACGTGGGGGCAACCTAACTGGTCCTACATGCTAGCAATGGGAGGGACACCTATCAACACTGTTGGAGGTGCTGGAGGGCCACCTTATGGCGGCCCACCTGGTGGGGGTCCCCTTGGTTGAGGTCCACCTTATGGGGGACCATTTCCTAGAGGACCACCATCGGGAGGGCCACCACCTCAAGGGCCACCACCTGGAGGTCCACCACCTAGAGGGCCACCACCTGGAGGGATACCACTTGGGGGTCCACCACTTGGAGGGCCACCACCTTGGGGTCTGCTATCTAGAGCGACACCACTTGGGGGTCTTCCACCTAGAGGGACACCTCCTGGAGGTCCAAGCGGTCCTCCACCTAGAGGTCAAGCCCCTTCAGGAGGATCTTTGGGAGGTTCATCATCTCATCATCCATTTCAACAACTAGTGTATAAGTCAACATATGGTCCCACTGGTGGACACATGCCTTATCAATACTACTAGTACCTGGACCCTAATCGAAAATTACCTTTCTTGGCAACTTTGGACTTACCTAATTTGTCCAAGTTGATAAATGATCCCATTCGACATAACCCTTCATGGCTTGCTATTCCTGTAAAGTTGCCATTAGACATTCCCAAGTTTGATGGAAAGTAGGGAGATGATCCCAAGAACCATGTTATGACCTTCCATCTATGGTGTTCCTTGAACTCCTTCATGGATGATTATTTTAGTTTAAGGCTCTTCCAATGCACACTGACTGGCATGGCTACGAAGTGGTACATTGAACTTCCACAACACTCATTTGTGGATTTTAGCTTTCTGGAAACTGTTTTGCTTACGCACTTTCATATACCCATTTGTTATGAAATGGGTACAGATATTTTAACTTCACTCCATCAGAATACCTCCACACACATATTAGACCATATCCCTGAGTGGAGAAGGCACAAATGGATTATTAAAGCTCCCATCCCGGACCAACTGTTAGCTGATTGGTTCACAAATTCATTGTTGCCTCCTCTCACCTGAGATGTGGCCATGGGAGGTGCTATTACTGAAGAGAAGGCTATCAGTCATGATCAGTATCTGGATTTGGTGTATTCCCAATCCAGAACGCTGTATGACTTAATTCCTCAAGCTCCTCGTCCCTGCACAGATCCTGCTAAACCGCCAACAGAAACTCCTGTTAATGGGGTTGTTGGTTCAATCTAGCCCTCATCGACAACAAAACCTGCCAAGCAACCAAATGCTTCTACCACTACTCCTTCGACTCCTACGGTTTCCACCAAGTTAAATGATATCCAAGGTTCATAGACATCTGGAAATAATAAAAAAGGGAAAGTTAAAAACAAGAAACCTGGAAACCAACAGGAGAATCCTAAACCTACGAACAATGAGAATGATAAAGGGAAGATAAAAGACAAATATACTTGCTTATTGTGCGGAGGAGATCACTTCACAAAATAATGTCCTCATCATGATGATATTAGTAAATTTTTTAAGAGTAACCCTACACCAGCAGTTCTTACTGATTGTTGGGGCGCGCACCTTAACGGTCCCTAATTTTGGTAACTCCGCGGTTTTTATGGAAATTGTAAGCGGAGTTACGACTCAAAACAGTCTTAGGGGTGTTGGGGTTGAGTAAAAACCTTATTTTTTGTATAAACCCATGGTTTAAGTCTAGGGTTTAGGGTTCGGGGTGCCCATGGTTTAAGCCCATGGTTTTGTAATAAGTGCACTATAAATAAGCAATCTTGTAAAGAAGTCAGTTTAGGATTTTTGAGGTAAGATGAACTGATGTGAAGTTAAGGCTTGTATGTAAGAAGGTTAAGTCCTAGTTGTGTGCGTGAATGACCTCTGCAGCTGTGTCCACAGAGGGTTTTGGGTGATTAATGAAATCTGCAGCTGTGTGCGCAGAGGCCTGTAGCTGTGTGCGTGGATTTAAGGACTTGAAAGGATCTGTAGCTGAGTGCGTAGATCATAACTTTGATTTTAGTAAATATTTGAATAAAACACAGTTCTGTGGATGTAGCCCCTACACTAGGTGTGAACCACGTTATATCTGTTGTTGTGGTTCTTTGTGTTGTTTCTATTATGTTCTTTCATGCATTGATAAATATTTATCTGATAAATAAGATCACTACTTACTAAATAACTTCGTTGTGAATTCCCAGTAAAGGGTTAAGTAAGTCATTGTCTGTTTATTTAGTTGCGAAGTTATATATGTGAATGTTGAAGCTTTTTGTTACATGAATATAGACTATTAAAGGCTAAAGGTACAGTAATATCCCTCTTCTGCTTGCGGAAACCTGATTCTGTGGCATCCCATAGTTGTTTCGGGTGAGACTGCAACCTGTTCGCAGGTTGTTGCCGAAAGGGCCAACACTGTGGGTCTTTTGTTGGTGCGAAGTGAATGGTATAAAACCTGGGTCTTCCCTATAGCCCAACAAATTGGTTTCGTTTCCGGTTGAACTCAGGATCTGCTCAAGAGGGGTTTACGTCGTACCTCGAGGGCTATGTTCTGGAGACCCTCTGTAAAGGAAATCGGTGATTGGCTTGATCAGACTTATCTGAAATTCACTAAGCAAGAGAACAAAGATCTGTGTCATAGTGCAAACGAATTTTTGCAAAGGTATGTTTTTTGTGACGTTTATGAAATTTTATTTGGTAGTATCCACATAGAGTTGCACCAGTGGTTATCCAGGTTAACAGAGCGAAGGACGGACTTCCAAGAACGTCAGTTTCCTGGGTGGACCCCCGCAAGAATTAATATACTGAAAAGGGTGAACAACGAGATTTCCCACACTGTTGATTTCTGGACAACGCGAACCCTCGAAGCATTTGTGACGGAGTTTGCCATCGACACGAGTACTTCCTTTAGTGAAGCCGAGCAACAGTTTTTCAAAGGACCAAGGGGTAATTTTTTGAATTCCTTTTGTTTGAGAATTAAAATGCTATTAGCTGAAAAAGGTATATTTTTAATTGAATCAGACTGTTATATTTAGTATTACTAACCTATGGTTGCAAGTGAAAATACCTTCAACGAGTAAAGTGGTTTGCTGCGAAGTGGAAAATGGTACAAGAGAGATTTTGGATCTTATTCCCAGGGTCAGCATACTGAGTATTCCCCTATAAATCCCGCCGATTCAGATCCTGAAGAAACCCCTTCTGTTGGAAACCCTCCTGTAACCCCGCAGCGAAGACCTACTATCCCTGAGAACCCGTCGCAGTCTGAAAGTCACCCTAGCCCAAGTATTCATGTCGCAGGTTAGTCTACCCCAGTGAGTTCCCCCCCTCCTACTTCCAGTCCCCCTCCAACCCCCCCTAGATCCATTATGGCCCACATGCATGATGACATTAAGCTACCTGTTTTCAAAGGAACTGGATCAGAGGATCCAGAACAGTTCTGGTTTTTATGTGAAGCAGTGTGGACTGCTAAGACCATTACGGATCAAGATACAAAAAGAGCACAGCTGATTACTTCTTTCAGAGACCGTGCTTTGACTTGGTTCATGAAGTTTTCCAACACTCAAAACCATGCATTGGCTGATATAAAAGCAGCAATGATAAAGGAATTTAAGAAGCCGAAATATGAGTCGCAGTGTATCACTGTATTGAAAGAGATTCAGCAGAGGCGCGGCAAATCAGTGTGGGACTTTGATCAAAGATTCAAAGTTCTGCTAGACCAAGTCAGTTTCACCATTGGACCTGCACAGCACAAGGAATGGTTCATTGTAGCGTTGCTACCGCATATCAGAACTCCACTCATGCAACAGAAGGTTGCTGAACAGCAGGAGGCTCTGGAAATCATGATGAAGCTTGAAACCGCTCCTGTTGAAGACAATTCTGGTCTCACTCAGATCCAAGCGCAGTTGGCAGCGATCTCTCTGGAGCTTCGCGATATGAAGAAAGGAAAAATTGGTCGCGAAGAGGTTTGGTGTACAAAATGTCGGACATAAGTTCATTCCAAGGAAAAGTGTCCTGTGGTAAGAAATTACTTGAATACTGGTGTGCCAAACCCGTTTAACCCGCAAGTCCTATATTGTGAGCTCTGCAGAACAGCAGGCTAGCATCGACCTGAAGACTGTTATCTGCTATAGAGGTATGGGAAAGTACCTAAGAAATCCTATTGTAAATTTTGTAAATCCGTAGGACATAATGAAGATGAGTGTCGCAGTTATGACCTCATGCGAGAATGCACCTACGACACCTATCGGGTACAAAATGAGGGATAGAGCAATGATGGATATGGTTACCGTGGTGGTGCATTAGGGAGAGGTGCTTTTGGAGGTCGTGGTCGAGGTGGTATGGCCAGAAGAGGAAGAGGCCAGGTTGTGTGTTACAACTGTAACCAGGCCGGGCATCTAGCGAGAGACTGTCAGAACCCAACTATGACATGTCGGTATTGCCGAGTAGTAGATCATGTGATCGAGCAGTGCCCGCAGTTGATAGCTAAGATCCAGGAAATAAACAGTGTCCCTACTCAGAATATTCAGATGATTTTCATCGAGCAAAGACTTACCCTAGCCATTAATGTTGTTACCCGGAGTGGAGCTACGACGGAAGCGCAGAACAAGGAGAAACAACCTGCCGAGGCTTGGGTTAGAAAGGCCCCAGAAAAAATCCCTACATTTGATGTCGACAGAGAAAAAGAGACATTGATGGCAGCCACTAGAGACTTTGCTGACCCCAACACATCAGTAATACTCGTGCAACAACCTCAGCAGCAGTCGCAGACGCAAGAAGCTTCGACAGACAAAGTAAGTACACTGTCCTCCTTTTTATAGAGTTGTCTGAAGATCCTAAGAAATCAGAATATTTTAAGTGAGTTGTAGAAATTTATTGCTTCCTGTGAACCTCAGCAAAGTTCTGGACAGGCAAAAGCTGTTAATAGAGTCAGGGGGACTAGCAAGGAAATGAGATTGAATGCTCAGATAGGAGAGTATGATATGACTTCTGTTATCTTGGACCTAGGATCAGAGGTAAATGTCTTATCTAAGAAAACTTGGGAACAAATAGGAAAACCTACCCTTGATTGGTCTCCTATACAGTTGAGATTAGCCAATCAGCAGAAGATTGTGCCTCTAGGAAGACTCCCTAGTGTACTAGTAGATATTGATGGAGTCAGTACCTTATCTTACTTTGAGGTAATTAAAATAATTGATGACATCAATCCCTATCCCGCACTACTAGGCATTGAATGGGCAATAGATAATGATGCAGTCATCAACCTGAAGAAGAGACAGATGACTTTTGAAGGGAAAGGTATGAGAGTCATAGTCCCATTGGACCCTTCTCAAGGAGAGAGGTACACAGAGCCAGTAAGAGATGAAGACCAGGATGCTTTGGACCACATCTACAATATCACAGCTAAGGAAGAAGATTATGTTGATCCTACTGCCGAAGGTATCATGGATTGGCAGTGTGACATCTCCTGCATGACGGATTCAAATGATGGGTTAGAAAACTGGCAGAACAGACTTTATGAGCTGCATGGACATAGATGTGCCAAAATTACCAAATCTATCAGATGGCTTGGTGCACAGGTAAGAGTCCTACCTAATTTTGATGACTTGTCAGACCCATAATAGTTTATTGAACAATTCTCAGACCAGATACCAGATCCACAGAAAAGAGAGACTCTGGATTTAGTATTCAGACCCACAGCAGCCAGATGGTGGAATGACCATCAGAAGAACAGTCCTAGTTGGGAAGCTCGTCAGAATTTCCTTAACTTGAGAATTATGGATCAACCCCAGAAGGTGCAAAGCAGGTTTGATGGGAAGACTAGCCCTCAGGAATATTTGGCATAGTGCTCCGAAGCATGGCAGCATGTACCTCAGGAAGTATGGGCACATAGGTTTGTACATACTTTGGAACCAATAGAAAATAACTGGTACACGAAGGCTCAGCTTCACCAAGATACTGTAAGTTGGGATCCTCTTGTTCATAGTTTTGTGCTTAACTGTTCTACTAATGAAGTTTGTCCAGCTTTAGATGCAGCTATCAGGTTGGTCCATACTAAGGTATGGGATGCTCAGGAAATAGTAAAATATCGGCCTGATTGGACAGCACAAGAAGCTCATGCAGTTGAATATTATAACCTCGTAATTGATGAGGATGATGATCCGCGCAATATTGGTATTCCTGAGTTAGAATAACACTGCGACGTACACGGACCAGCAGCTGAAGCCCTTGAAGTGACTCAGCCCCTGAAGACGCGGACAGTCAACATTGGATCAGAAGACCAGCCTAAGTATGTTACCAGTGGAGATTATTGGGATGGAGACACGTCAAGCATAGCAACCCAACTTCTCCATGAGTGTCGGGCCTTATGTCTTAGGCAGTTCCTGGAAATAAGAGGAATCATTGAAGCTGGGGATGGAATTTTGTCATGGGTCGAAGCTCGACTCCGTGTTGCAGAGGGTGTCCAGAGGTGTCGAATTTCCTTATTAGTGCGTAGCCACATCTACTGCTTGTGCCGAAGAAGGAAAGGTCTGTCGGAACTTAAAAAATGACCGTTAAAAGAAATCAAATTTGGCAGCGCCGGTACGTTCTCTGTATTAACTGCCTGTATTAATGCGATCTTGGAAAATCTACCGCTGTTTGGATAAGATCTTTGTCAGAAGTGGTGCCATCAATGCATAGTTATGATAGATTTTGGGGATAGATTCTATAAGAAGACACCCACACCCGCAAGGTTTGCATTCTTTAGATTCTTAAGTTTTACAATTGCATCCATGTTCGCTAATCATGAGTTCCAGGAACTATTGCGAGAGTTCGAGAAGACATGGTTGCCGAACCTTTTCCACCAACCACCTGCATCTGCTCCCCGTGAAGAAACTCCCCCAGCGCCGACTCAGCCAATGCAGTCACGCTCTTCCCAGAAGAAGTTTAAGCCGGAAGTACGTTCTAAATGCAACGAAGACCGACATAAGAAATTAGGGAAAACACCAGAAGATCCTGAGATGCAGCCGTCTGGTTCAGCAAAGGCCCCGCCTGCAGACGATGAGAATATTGCACCGAAGCATCCACCGTATCTTCCACTAGTTCGACCAGGAGTCAAGCCACCTCGGTGACTAAAGAAGTTCACATTACACACCCCTTCGTTGCCCCCGGGTGTGCAGTTGGTCGAGACCATGACAGGGAAAATAGACCGGCTTAAGTATGCCGACCATGACACGAATGACCGTGGAAAGTTTCCACAGTTTGCCCCAGCCCAATACATGCATTTTGTCAAATATCCAGAGACTAACGTGACATTGCTGGAAGTAAAATAGTGGGCTGCTGGCTTGGATCAAGCAGGTTTGGTAAAGATGCTCAATGTTCCCCATTTTGGTCGCAGCACACAGGTGACCATAGTGGTCAAACATCTGTTGGCATTAGTACATGATGGATACCTATGGATAGGAGACAAGAAAATTCCCATTAATGGTGAGCTCATTCATAGGATCACAGCCTTACCAATAGCAGGACCTGATCCGGGGACCGAATTTCCTTCAAAGCATGAGGATACGAAGCTCATGCAAAGCATGAAGGAACGCTTCGTCCTGACAAAGGGAAAATGAGGCTATCAAACTTATGCAATTCAACAACATAATATTCGCTTCGCAGTTGAGCTTCTAGCATGCAAGCTCATGCGAAAGTGCAGACCATATGAAGTGCCTGCCCCGGTTATCAGAATTGCTGCGAACTATACCGAAGGCTAAAGTTACAACTGGGAAGCATATATTGTGAAGGAATTCCTTGAAGACGTCCGCGACGCATAGGAGAAAGGTAGGCCCTTTCACTATTCCTGGTTGATAGTCCTTATCGCCCTGGTAGGATGGCAAGAACCTATCAAGGCGCAGTTTGTTGCTATACCTCCGGACTTACGTGGCGCAGTATGGTACGCCTCTCTGTGGGTTTCCCAGGATAAAACCCTACAGCAGATGACCAACTATGTATTTGCCTTTTATATGATGAGTATCTCGTATGAGATCATGAAAACCCCTCGGCTCAGTAATGAGTTATTCTCTCAATATGACGGCGCAGCCCATTTTAGCGTTGACATGCATCATATTTTCATCTAGGCCCGCGCGGATCAAAAGAATCAATGGTTTAAGTTACCATATGTAGTGACCAAAGACAACATCCTCTCAGTTGTTCAACAGTGGCTAGCGGAGTGGTTGAAGGACGCAGGAAAAAAACCCACCATTCCAGTTCCCCCAGTTACCAATCTAGGCGCAGGCCCTAGTCATACACAGCACCAAGACCCCCCTGAAGACAGTGAAGAACAAACTAAGTCGCAGCAGAGTGAAAGTGACCAGGGGGGAGACGATGGCAATGACGAAGAAGAAGGAGACTTGGTTAACACTATTTCAGACCCTAATCGATAGCATAAGCGAAAGATGCCAGAGCCGAAGTAAGTGAACAAACCCCAGTCCCGAAAGAAAATGAAGGTGTTGAAGGACAAGAATATTGATGAGGAGCCCAACCTGAAAAGTGAGAAGCTGGATCAAGCTCTCTCGAGGTCCACAGAAGTTCTCACCAAGCAATGGTTAGAATTTGCAGCTACACAACTGAATGCCATCACTGGTGTAGCAAAACACATTTCGGAGTTGAAGGACTTCGCGGAAAAATCATTGACTGGCGCTTCAGCAAGCACTGTCCCAGTAAGCGTGCCGCTAGACCACAGGAAATGGCCGGCCAGAGACAACAAAGGGAAAGTCTTGATTTCTTCCCTCATATTAACGGATGCAGCGTCTCGTTTGGAGATGAGTATGAAGGTTGGAATTGATTACACTAAGATGTCCATGATGGAGCTACATCTATGTCAGTTAGCAATTATGAAAGAAATCCAGGCACGTGACCAATATTCACAAATACAACTAGAAAATGCCATAAGTAAGCAGCAGGGCTTTGCCATGCAGCTGGAGGCAGCGGAGCAGAGAAAGAGGGATGCATAACGTAAGCGCATTACCCTGGTACGAGTCCTGGATGAGGCATGTCAAAGTCTTCCTGACTTTGACGTACAGCGGGTGGAAGAACCAGAACAAAGATTAGCCAGGCTGAAAGACTACGCACAGCAGTCTCACAATGAAATAGAGAAGCTCAAAGCTGAACATGAGGCTCAGATTGCGGAGCTTCAACTCCGCCTCACCCCGGAGAGCCCACCAGAGGTCAGGGAGCAACACCGAGTAGACATTCAGGCCTCCGCAGCAAAAATCTCAGATACTGTGAGCAGCACAGCAAAGTTGCTAGAAGATAGTGTTGAGGCCTGGACCACCCTGCAGGAACATCCCGAAGTTAGACAATTGCAAGAAACCATTAGGCAACGACAGACAGAGTTGGATACAGTAAAGATAGAAATCAAGACTCTGCCGCCTATGGAGAAAATGCTCAAGGTAAAGCAGAGCAATGAACTCCAGCAGGAAATCGATTCATGTAGAGCAAAAGCAACAGAAGTAGAAACTACTATGTAGCCACTTATCAGTGAATATTTCGAGTTGAGTACTGCTGTGGACACCCAACTCAAAGTTCTGAAGGAATACAATGCATTTGCGTAGCAAAAGACCAGCGAAGCTTCCGCCGCAGCATTACAGGAGCTGATCGAAAAAGAGCAAGCAGCCGACAATATCATGCGTGCCCTCAACAAGCAGTTCGCTATCTTCGCTGACAAAGTTCGCCTTCCAGAGGAGCAGCAGAGTGTCCCGGGACGGGCCACTGGTGAGTCTTAGGGGCCTGTTGGGGCGCGCACCTTAACGGTCCCTAATTTTGGTAACTCCGCGGTTTTTATGGAAATTGTAAGCGGAGTTACGACTCAAAATAGTCTTAGGGGTGTTGGGGTTGAGTAAAAACCTTCTTTTTTGTAATAAACCCATGGTTTAAGTCTAGGGTTTAGGGTTCGGGGTGCCCATGGTTTAAGCCCATGGTTTTGTAATAAGTGCACTATAAATAAGCACTCTTGTAAAGAAGTCAGTTTAGGCTTTTTGAGGTAAGATGAACTGATGTGAAGCTAAGGCTTGTATGTAAGAAGGTTAAGTCCCAGTTGTGTGCATGGATGACCTCTGCAGCTGTGTGTGTAGAGGGTTTTGGGTGATTAAGGAAATCTGCAGCTGTGTGCGCAGAGGCCTGCAGCTGTGTGCACGGCTTTAAGGAATTGAAAGGATCTGTAGCTGAGTGCGTAGATCAGAACTGTGATTTTAGTAAAGAGTTGAATAAAACAAAGTTCTGTGGACGTAGCCCCTACACTAGGGGTGAACCACGTTATATCTGGTGTTGTGGTTCTTTGTGTTGTTTTTGTTATGTTCTTTCATGCATTGATAAATATATATCTGATAAATAAGATCACTGCTAACTAAATAACTTCGCTGTGAATTCCCAGTAAAGGGTTAAGCAAGTCACCGTCTGTTTATTTAGCTGCGAAGTTATATATGTGAATGTTGAAGCTTTGTGTCACATGAATATAGACTATTAAAGGCTAAAGGTACAGTAATATCCCTCTTCTGCTTGTGAAAACCTGATTCTGTGGCATCCCATAGCTGTTTCGGGTGAGACTGCAACCTGTTCGCAGGTTGTTGCCGAAAGGGCCAACACTGTGGGTCTTTTGTTGGTGCGAAGTGAATGGTATAAAACCCAGGTCTGCCCTATAGCCCAACACTGATCCTTTTCCCTCTCAATAGAAACTGATAAACCATATGTCTAATCGGGGGATTTCTAGTTCCATGGAAGAAATTAGAATGATGTCTTCAGAGACCATCAATTTGAATACTCGTAGTCATTCATATGACAAGCCAATAGAGAATAAAGAGGAAAATCCTTCTTCCAAGAAAGTTCCTTCTACTAGTTCTCCTTCATCTTCATCTAATGGCACTCTTGTGATTGAAAAACATAATCTTGATTTAGCTACACAATTTTATAATGTTGTTGAATATTTAGCTCATGAACCTTGTGCGATGTCTACCCTTGAGGTAATCCAAAGTTATTCAACACATTGTAAAACCCTGCTAATAGCTTTGGGGGAATTAGAGCCAAATAATACCAACTTGATTCATTTCAACATAGAGAACTATAAATCCATATTACCTCACCAACTCGCATTTCATATTGCCTCTAGAGTAGTTGGGAGAAAGGTCCATCGGACCGTCTTGGATGAAGGAGCTTCAACCTCAGTATTATCTATAGCTTGTTGGAGAGCCATTGGTTCTCTTGAGCTTATGAAGTTTCCTACTAACTTAAAAGCTTTTGTTGGATGAGGTTTCCAGCCCCATGGTATATTTCCAACACTTTTAGTTGAGCTTGGGGGCAAGACTGTTTGCATCCAGGTGGAAGTAGTTGATGCCTCGTTAGATTATAATCTTCTATTGGGGAGAAATTGGTTTTATGTTATGACCGTTGTCACTTTGATGGTATTTAGAACTCTCCAATTTCCACATTTGGGGAAGATTGTGACTATTGTATGCCAGATGTTACTACACCTATGGTGAATAACATCCCTATGCTAGGTCAGTCCCCTCCTCCTTATCAGTCGATTGGGGTAGGTATCCTGAAAGACTCCACCCTTATGGGTGTGTTTCCATCATCCCCTCCTATTACAAAAGTGGCAATAGTAAATATGATTTCCACAATGGGTTATATCACCAAGGGAAAAGAAGTTGTCAAGCCATCCTATCTTGTCCCATATGAAGTAATGTATAATGTTGTCCAATATATTTTCGATGACCATATTGATGACCTTCATATTGTGGCCTCATATCCTTACCACCTGCCTTACTGGTTAGAACCCTCTCTCCCTACTTTGGATTATCTCTCCCAGAATTTAACATCATGGATATTATGAGTACGAATGAATCTATATGGGAGGACCATCATCACCGATCCTCGTTCCTCTCCAATGCCAGTTTTGCATATTTTGATTTTGTATCTCTCATTAGTACCAATATTGTTGACACTCTGCAAACCCCTATATTGTTTCAAAAAACTGAATCTGAAGGAAATCTATGCAACATTACTAAAACAACCCTGATTGACATATCAGTCAAACTTGGAACCATTGAGCATGTTCATGTCAGGAAAAACTGCTCAACGAAAGACACTGAAGCATAGAGATCATTATTCAAGTAAATTCGAGATATTTTTTCCTGGACTTATGAAGAAATGCCTGGTATAGACCCTTCTATTGTGGTTCATGACATTAAAACCTATACCATGGCCAAACCTGTCAGGCCGAAATTATGTCAAGTCCATCCCCGGAAGGCTATGGCTATTAAAGCTGAAGTAGAAAAAATTATGAAGGTAGGCTTTATTTATTCTGTACCCCTAATGGAATGGGTATCTAACATCGTCCTTGTGAACAAAAAGCAGGGCACCATTAGAGTCTGTATCAATTTTCGAGACCTGAACAAAGCTTGTCCTAAAGGCAATTTTCTGAATCCACATATCGATAAGATTATTGGCAAGTGTGCTGGAAGTGTCATCCTCTTGTTCATGGATTTTTTTCTGGCTACAATGAGATTGAGATATTTCTCGCCGATAATCACAAAACGACATTTATATGCCGGTGGGGAACCTTTGCCTATAGGAAGTTACCTTTTGGCCTCAAGAATGTCAGAGCTATGTTCCAGTGTGCCATGTCCTATGCATTTCATGATATTAAGAACATCGTGGAGCTGTACCTTGACGATCTCCCATCTCATTCACAGCAACGGGAGGAACACCCTGGGCATCTTAGGGACATTTTCCTGAGATGTTGTCATTATAACATATGGCTCAATCCACACAAATGTGTTTTTTGCATTGAGACAGGACATCTTCTTAGCTTTGTGGTTTCTCAGTATGGTATCCAGATTGATCCACTAAAGATTGCTGCTATATTGGCCCTACTTTCCCCAATGAAAATTGTTGAGATCCAAAGTTTGCAAGGTAAGGAAAACTTTCTTCGTTGTTTCGTTTTCAATTTTGCTGAGAAAATGCATGGTTATATGCTTCTCTTGAAGAAGGATTCTCCATTCTTCTGGGATGACCAATCCCAGAGATCCTTTGATAATATCAAGCACGCTCTGACTCATTCACCCATGATACACCCCCCAAATTATTCATAGGACTTTCTCTCATATGTTTATGCCTCCACTACTACCATTGGAATGGTTTTAGTGCAGGAAAATCCCAACGGTCAGGAACATGTGATATATTATGCCAGTAAGAATCTCATTGGTTCTGAAACCCGATACTCGTGGTCAGGAATTCGACCTTGAGTTTGCTAAGGCCACTTTAAAGAAATCCTTAGTCTTTGCAGAGCTGATGTGCAAACTTCCCTATGCTTTGATGGATATTGATCCTAGTGATTCGTTTCCAGATGAATTCTTATTCTTAATAAGCACAACCGACACATGGTATGGATATTTAATCATTTATCTCCAAACTCAAATATTTCAGCCCATATCCCATGATGATCGTCACTGTATCCATCACCATGCGAAGTACTACCTCATCTTAAATGATACATTGTGTAGACGTGGTATCAATTCCATTCTTTGATGATGCCTTACACATGAAGAGGATGAATAGGTCCTTAATGATTTCCACTCTGGAGCATGTGGCGGTCATCTTTCTGGGATGGCTACAACCCAGAAAATACTTCACACTGGCTATTTTTGGCCTTCAATCTTCAAATATTATCATGAGCCTATTAAGAAATGCCCACCCTGCCAATATTTCTATCTAAAAAAGTGCACGCACCCTACTTCTTTACACCTTGTCATTGCGGTTGGCCTTTTTTCCAAATGGGGTATTGAATTTATGTATTGTAAGCCTACCTCATCTAGGGGGCATGGTTACATCATCGTAGTCATTGATTATTTCACAAAATGGGTTGAGGCTATGCCTATGTATGTAGAGGATGGTAAAGTTTCCACCCTCTTCTTATTTAAACACGTGATAGCTAGGTTTGGAGTCCCACAGTATATAGTAACTGACCACGGATCGCATTTCCTAAATGAGATGATGATCGAGTTAAGTGCTAAGCTGGGTTTTCTCCATGAAAACTCAACTCCTTATTATCTGTAAGCTAATGTTCAGGTCGAGGCCATTAACAAAGTTTTAAAAACTATGCTGCGGAGGATGGTTAGAGATCAAAAATCCAATTGCAACCTAAATCTCTTTTCTTCTCTTTAGGCTTAAAGGACTTCGGTAAAAACAATGACTAGTTTCACACCTTTCTAGTTAGTTTACAGACTAGAAGTTATCTTTCCTATCCAATGCCAGATTCCATCACTAAAACTTGCAGTAGAAATTCTGCCAAACACTTCCACTAAGGAAGAGAGATTTCTATACCTGAATAATATTGACGAAACTAGAAGAGATGTTTCCTTAGCTAATGAGGCATATAAGATACACATCAAGGCATAGTATGATAAATATGTTTAGCCTCGTGTTTTCAATGAAGGTGACCTAGTTCTGATCTACGATTAGAGACACAATAAACTAGTTAAAGGGAAGTTCGAGTCAATGTGGTATGGTCCCTTTGTCATTAGCAAAGTTTTAGAAAAAGGGGCTTATGAGCTCATGGATTATGATGGGATACCCTTCAGGAAACCTCGCAATGGGTTCTACCTAAAGAGGTACTATGCTTAAATCATTTTTTGTATGGTACCTTGTATATATGTATAGTGTTGACTTCCAGTGTGTTTGCTATTTTCAATATGGTGTTGAGTTTAGTGTCCAAACTGTTTATACCATGTTTTGGTTATGCAGATCAGATGGATTTTTATGGCTTCGTTGATGGTGCTTGCTGTCATACCCTGAACCTTGCTTCAGCTACTTGCATTCTCTATTCCTCGGCTCATGACTTCATCATTTTAGGAGCGATTTTTATCTATCCAGCTGCCAACAAAATCGTCGAGTATCAGGCAGTGATAGGTTTATTGACTGAGGCTGCATCTTGAGACATTCATGATTTGGTAGTGTTTATGGACTCACAATTAGTGGTTTGTCATATAAACCATGTCTATACCATCAGAACCCTGTACTCCTCCATTTATTTTGGAGAGTGTGTTTATTAGAGAGGTCATTTGGGTTTATCACTTACAGGCATATCCTTAGGTCAGATAATACAGTTGCTGATTCATTAGCAAACTATATCCTAGACAGGTAGATTTACCATTCATAATTGTTGATGTATTTGTAACTTTAGAATGTATTCACTTGTATATTCTATATATTGTATTTCATTGGTCCCTGATGTTCCTATAAGGAGAATCATTAATGTAATCAAGTCATGTAAAGTCGTAGAGATTAACCTTCCTTTGTAAGTCGGGGGTAAATTCCCCACAGTTGTGGGGCACTAGGGTTATTAGAATCTCATAGAGAAGTCAACCCTAGTAAGTAATTGTCAAGTCAAAAACTAGTATAAATAGAGAGTGAGCCTCTCTATTTGACACACACACTCACCCAGCTATAGTGCATAGGTGAGAGAAGAGCAGCTCACACAAGTGAGAGAGAGAACAGTTGTTGGAGATCATATTTCTATCTTTGGGTTTTACTGCTGCCATTGGTGCTCATTCTATCTCTGAGGAAGCTACGGGGTTTTTTCTTTATGGTTTCCCCAAGGATAAATCTTTGTGTCTATTTTCTCTTGTGATCGATTGATATGCATGTTATTCTCTCAGATAAGATCCTAATATCATATTGTCTAATTGATAAAAATCTAACATGGTATTAGAGCTAACCTGAGAAGAAGACACTGTGCAGCTGCAGAAGCTAGGGCTTCTTACTTTTTGGGTCTCTCTCCAGAATCCATCAGCAAAAGGATGCTAGGCTAACTCTCCATTGAAGGGTGCATCTTTTTGTTGAAGAAGAATTTGATTCTGAGCATTTTTAGTTTTTGACCTGTCATTGATGCAGGAAATTAGGGCTTTTCACAGAAGAGGAATTTTTGAATGAGCCCAGCATAGGATTTCTCTCGTCATCAAAATCAAATTTTAGAGACCAAGATCAAATATTTTGGTTGAGTAGAACTCTGGGAAAGTCAAACCCTAATTTTCCATGGAACCAGAAATCCAGCACTGCAGAATATCAGCTCCAGCTCTAGTTTCAACTTATTAAATTGGTAAGATATAAATATTTTGTATTTCCATTTGAGGTTCTCAGTTAAGATTTCTCATCACACCAAGCTTGATGAAAAGCTTAAGGGATTTGATAACTTCAAAGCATGGAATTATAGGATCTCACTAGTTCTTGAAGAAAATGAATTGGACTCCTACATCAGTGAAGAGGTTCCATTTCCAGAGGGAGATGAGGCTAAGTCCTTACACAATAAGAACTTGATCAAGGCCAAGAGGATTATTGCTGATTCAATCAAGGATCACCTCATACAATAGGTGTCCTCCCTAAAGACACCTAAAGAGATGTTTGATGCCTTGACCACGCTGTTCGAAGGAAAGAACATAAACCAAAATATGACCTTGAGAAATCCACTAAAGAATGTGAAGATCCAGAATGTAGAGACCATATAGTCATACTTTACAAGGGTCTCCCAGATCAAAGAACAACTTGAAGCAATAGATAAAGAAGTATAGAATGCAGAAATCATGATGACCACCTTGAATGGTCTCCCTAAGTCATCGGACTCCTTCATTTAAAGGATTTGTGCTAGAAGAAAGCTAATCACCTTCAGTAGGCCATGGGAGGAATGCTCACAACAAGAATCTATAATAGTAGCTCAAGAAGAAAATATGAGAAATGAATATCAAGCTCTCACAGTACACACCAAGAAAACTAGAATGGACCATAATCATCACATAGGTAAGCATTCACATCAGAATAACCCTAGAACAGATCTATCTAGTATCCTATGTTATACATTTGATGAGAAAGGACACATATCCATATTCTATCTGAGAAACAAAGGTGGCTCTCAAAAGAAGAGGAACTACAAAATAAGACATCATGCTCACACTCCAGAGGATGATGAACCTCTAAGAAAGAGAGTCAAAGCAGAAGACTCTTATGGTTATGAAGAATATGTTTTGATTTTTTCCCTCACAGGAATTGTCACACATGGAAGCAATTATTGGCTCATAGATAGTGGGGCTTCCAAGCATATGATGGGATTCAAAGAATCCTTTGTAAAACTATCAGAACATGGGTCACCCCATAAGGTGAAACTTGGGGATGACTACCAATATCCCATAAAAGGTAGTGGTGAATCCTCCTATAAACTAGACTCGGGAAAGTATATGAAGATGCATGATGTCTTGTTTGTATTAGGACTAAATAAGAACCTCCTCTCCATCTCTGCATTAGATGCAAAAGGAATGAGGGTCAAATTTGTAGATGGCCAAGTCCTTGTGTGCCAAAGGGAAAGACTATAGATGATGCAGTTGTGATTGGATATTAAGAGGTAGGATTATACAAGCTAAAGGGTCAACTAGAACAAGCCTTGGTCCATGACTCAGTAGAACCAAATGAACTTTGGCATAGAATGCTTGCCCATGTGCAGTATAGAGCACTGCCACTTGCAAGAAAAGATGTTGAAGGTCTTCTAGAAATACAGGAAAAACATGAAGGTGTCTGCAAAGGATGTGTGAAAGGAAAGAACACAAAGAAGACATTTCCAAGTAGCGAGAGAAAGGAAAAAGGAATTTTGGAAATCATCCACTTCGATGTATGCGGTCTGATGTCATCCAGTTCATTGAGTGGGTATGTATACTATGTTTCTTTCACTGATGATTTTTGTAAGAAGACATGGATATACTTCTTGAAAAACAAAGATGAAGTATGCAGCTGTTATAGCGGATTTCACCACACTAGGTGAATCACACATTGTATGGCCTTCCCCTGTCCCGCTGCAGACTCTTTAGCCCCTATGGACTACTTTTTATCCTTTGATGTTACCTTGATCATCCCTAAAAACTATATAAAAGATGATATACGCGGCTTTTTCCCCGATAACCGCGTACATACGCGAGTTTGACCCCTATAACTGCATACATCGGGATGTGTGCATAAGTACAAATCCTTTTGGAGTTTTCCTTGACTTGGATCCAACTCATTCGACTACTGGTCTTCCATTTGGGTACCTTCATCACTTCACTTATGGGATGGACTTATAATGTATTTCGGCCATCGTATAACCCCTCTGATCTCATACATTAGGGGGCATCTGTTATAGCGGATTTCACCACACTAGGTGAATCACACATTGTATGGCCTTCCCCTGTCCCGCTGCAGACTCTTTAGCCCCTATGGACTACTTTTTATCCTTTGATGTTACCTTGATCATCCCTAAAAACTATATAAAAGATGATATACGTGGATTTTTCCCCGATAACCACGTACATACGCGAGTTTGACCCCTATAACCGTGTACATTGGGATGTGTGCATAAGTCCAAATCCTTTTGGAGTTTTCCTTGATTTGGATCCGACCCATTCGACTCCTGGCCTTCCATATGCCTTGAGATCGCTCGGATTCGACCCTTCATTATCCCTTGTGAAGCTATATAAGGAACCCCTTGGTACATTGAAGGCATATATAGATAAGAGAGAATTGAGAGTAACAAAACTATAGTCCATTGTTGCCAGAACTTATGCTTGAGTCTGCATCCCTTTGTCCCTTGGAGCACTGTTGTGTTCTTCCCAAGCTTGCCTTTTGCTAGTAAGCTTGCTATCGAAGTGATGGAGGCCCAAGTGGGGGATTCAGTTTCTCCGGTTCACAGACGTGCCGTCAGAGGTTGTCACTTGTAATCTCTGATTCATATTAAGAGAAATATCTTTTCCTGTCCAGTAATGTGTATTTGAATGAATATTGTATCCATTGGAATATGTCAAATGCTTTTACATTATTGATTATATATGCTAGAATAGATCTAACACCATGAAATATAGTATGCTTGTATTGTTTACTTGTTGTTGAGGACATGCTATAACAATTCAAGCTGAAGATTGGAAAGCTCAACGGGGATCTAGTTCAACCGTCCGGAATAAGGTACGAGGTTCGATCCTTTAGTGTTAGATATTTTATTTCTATTTCATATTGGGAAAGATTGATTTCTAGAGTCTAGCTGTCTGTTGTGGTACCTTAAGCCATAGGAATTTCTCTCCGTAACAGAATTTAGTGTTATAGCAGATTTCACCACACTAGGTGAATCACACATTGTATGGCCTTCCCCTGTCCCGTTGCAGACTCTTTATCCCCTATGGACTACTTTTTATCCTTTGATGTTACCTTGATCATCCCTAAAAACTATATAAAAGATGATATATGCGGATTTTTCCCTGATAACCGCGTACATACGCGAGTTTGACCCCTATAACCACGTACATCGGGATGTGTGCATAAGTCCAAATCCTTTTGGAGTTTTCCTTGACTTGGATCCGACTCATTTGACTCCTGGCCTTCCATATGCCTTGAGATCGCTCGGATTCGACCCTTCATTATCCCTTGTGAAGCTATATAAGGAACCCCTTGGTACATTGAAGGCATATGATAAGAGAGAATTGAGAGTAACGAAAATATATTCCATTGTTGCCAGAACTTATGCTTGAGTCTGCATCCCTTTGTCCCTTGGAGCACTTTTGTGTTCTTCCCAAGCTTGCCTTTTTCTAGTGAGATTTCTATCGAAGTGATGGAGGATTGAGGTGGTGGAGGCCCAAGTGGGGGATTCAGTTTCTCCAGTTCGCAAACGTGCCGTCAGAGGTTGTCACTTGTAATCTCTGATTCATATTAATAGAAATATCTTTTCCTGTCCAGTAATGTGTATTTGAATGAATATTGTATCCATTGGAATATGTCAAATGCTATTACATTATTGATTATATATGCTAGAATAGATCTAACACCATGAAATATAGTATGCTTGTATTGTTTACTTGTTGTTGAGGACGTGCTATAACAATTCAAGCTGAATATTGGAAAGCTCAACGGGGATCTACTTCAACCGTCCGGAATAAGGTACGAGGTTCGATCCTTTAGTGTTAGATATTTTTATTTCTATTGCATATTGGGAAAGATTGATTTCTGGAGTCTAGCTGTCTGTTGTGGTACCCCAAGCCATAGGAATTTCTCTCCGTAACAGCAGCAAGTTCAAAGAATTCAAAGCCTTGATCAAGAACCACACAGAAAAGAAAATCAATACTTTTTGATTAGACAGTGGCGGAGAATTCACATCAAATGAATTCAAAGAATTATGCAGAGATTCAGGGATTAAGATGGATTTGACCACTCCATATAATCCACAACAAAATAGGGTCGTAGAAAGAAAGAATAGAATGATCATGGAAGCTGCAAGGGCAATGCTTCATGATCAAGATCTTCCCATGCATCTATGGGAAGAAGATGCTAGGACAGTTGTGTATGTACAGAACCATACTCAACATAGAGTACTTGGGAACAAGACACACGAAGAAGTATTCTCTGGAAAGAAACCAAAAATCAGTCATCTTAGAATATTTAGTTGTCCAGTGTACATACACATTCCGAAAGAAAAGAGGACAAAATTAGATCCTTCAGGAAAGAAGGGCATATTTGTGGGATATAGTGAAAGCTCGAAGGCTTACAGAATATACTTCCCATGATTCAGGAAGATTAACATCAGCAGAGACATAACATTTGATGAAGACTCAGCTTACAACAAATCCAAAAAGAAAGTTGTTGAAGACCTTATATTAATCTGTCACAGTAATCTAGGGACTAAAACAGTCTCATAAGAGATTTCAGACAATTAAGCATGAAAATGGCATAATGGTGCTGCAATAGGAGTAGCAGCTCTTTATAATCAATAAAGAATGAGTAATACAATACAATGATCATGCAAGATGCATGAATTCCAAGACAATTCAAATTCCCAAGGAGGTCATTCAAATTGAATGAATGGGTGTATCTTAACTGAATGTAAGCCACAGTAAACACACCTAGTTAACCCATTGATCAAGTCCAGATTGACTCAACTGAGTCCTAACTGTAGTTGGACTACAATGGATTACTGAGTCTAACTGAAAGTAGCTCAGACACGTGTCATTTCATGTCGACCAGCAAGTGGTAGAGCATCATTAACTCCAATTAACCCTGATGAGGTTAACTGAAGTCAAAATGGTCATCAGAAGTGGTTGGAGGCACCCTATTCATCTCCAGTTCATAAATATTAATAAAAATAATCAATATAATGAATGGAGCCACCTTCACCACTTATCTTAACTAATTGTAACAGTCAATTAGCAATTAGGTGCATTAATGACACTCATATCACCCCTGAATGGCTCCCAGATTGAAAAGGGAAGCCTAGTTAGCCTCCCCGAATGAAGGAGGAAGCCCAGTTAGCCTCCTTGACTGAAGGTAGGTGTGGGTGTGCTCATGTTGATGTCATAGTGCACTCATCTGATTTCGGTTAAGTCAATTAAACTTAGCATAGTGGTTTAACAAGGCCAAATTGACCAAATTAAGTGTGCATGTTGGGTAATTGTCTCCAACACCCCCCCTTAAGCTATACTCAGCATAAGTAAAACATAAAGTGCATGAAATTCTAAGGCCCTAGAAACAAAGGCCATAGGTCACTCTGTACAATAAAGTAATTGCTTAATATAACCAAGGAATCGGGAAAAACCTCATGGGATAAATACCCCCCTCAAACTAAGCAGTAAATCAAGAAAATTTTGGTTCTTCTATGTAGCAACATCCTGAGACTGTGCATGTGAACCTGTGAATCCAAACTAAATAAATATGTCTGGAGGAATCTTCCTCTTTGGAATAATAATAATGTGCTCAAATGAATCAAGAACATAGACAGCTGCAGGATGAAAATTGGACCCATGTAGAGCAACTGAAATCAACTGATAAGAGAGAAAAAGTGCTTGAGGATTCGAACCATGTGTGGAACACTCAAGAAACAAATATTTTTCAGCCTTGAATAGCAAACCATGAGTGGTAAAATCATCCCCAAGTCTTAGGAGCAAGTTTCCAAGCAGATGCAGAATGTCTTCCTCTTTACTAGTTCTGTGAGGAAATGAGCATGTGACCGAAGGTAGAGAAGCCCTGGGACTGTGGAGAGCGAATGCTTGAGATCCATAATATGATATAGATTCAAAAATATATAATTATTCACAAAATAAAATATCAGAAACCTCATAAGAGGAAACTAACACCAAAACCCCAGCAGCAAATTTGAAGAAGAATTGCAGTACTTGATTTTTCACACCAAAATTGGTGAGAGCAGCTTCAAGCAGTACTGAAAGCTCTTGGAATATAAATTTGAACCATTTAATATCAGATCATATCTAAATGAGATCATATCAGATCCAAATAATTTCATATCAGATATAAAAGTGTGGAATGAAATCAAATCCCCAATAGCAGTTTTGAAGGAGACTTGCGGTACTTGTTTCTTCACAAAATTAATGAGAACAGTCACAAGCAGTACTGAAAGCTTATGAACCTGAAATATTGAACCAAAAAATATCATATCACATCCAAATAATATCATATAATATCCAATAAGGTTAATATCAGATCCAAATAAATTGTCAACCGAAACGGTGGATGCACAGTTGTATTTTTCTTCAAAATTTTGAATTTTGGTGCATGCAATGCTGCAGGAATTTGCTGGAAGATCTAGATCATGGGGAGAGAATGGATCACTCTGGTAATCTTATATTTTTCCAAAAATATCCAAGGTATTACATATTTTCACACCCACAGCAACATTAGAGCAAGAAAAATCAAATTTCTCTTCACTTTTGGAAGCAATTACTGGAAAAGTTTGCACAGAATTCAAAGGAAAATCACTTATGAATGTTTGCATGGAAGTCCAGCAGTGTTTTTATTCAATATCAGAGATTCAAATGTATTCTTCTGTTTCAAACATATGTGGATATGAGATATCATAGATCTCACAAACTTTCGAAGCATTAGGAGAAGGAGTCACTGCAAGGAGACTTTCTTCAATTCGAATTGACTGTGTAGAAGATTCTGCTTCTTCTTCATCTTAAACAACTTCATCAGAGAGAGTAGAGGCCGATAATTTTGAGTAAATAACTCTTGTGGTGTGAGATGTGATCTCCAAAGTTCTATTATGATCCTCATTGTGCTTTCCAAATGTTCTATCCAATTTTGTCCAGAGATCCTTTGGGTATTCAGCAGAACCAATAAGGTAGCGCAAGCTAGGAGAAAGGGCCAGAAATATTGATCCAAAATATCTATCACCATCATTTAGCCAGTCATTCTCATTATCATAAGACTCTTTTCCAAGCCCAATATACACCTCATAGAGACCTTGTCTCTTCAAATATGCAATCATCTTCAACTTGCATTCTGAATAGCTTGTGAATGGGGTGAGAAGAGGGACTGATGAGTCCATTCGAAGTTGTACCTGAAAAAAAAATTCAATGTAAGGTCAAACATCCTACACATTTCAGGTTTTCATCACACCCAGCATAATTGATCAAGCAATCTTGATCAATAGTTCATTTACTTGGGGTATTAAGTGGTAAACCTTCGGCTTCTGGTGCAGTGCTGGAATTTGAGCTCTGGCTCAATTGTTCATGCAAGATCCGTCAAAAACCATGTTTTTTAAAGAATTATCTTTGTCCCATTGTGAGCTCTAATAACATATTAGTTTGTCACAGTAATCGAGGGACTAAAACACAGTCTCATAAGATATTTCAGACAATTAAGCATGAAAATGGCATAATGGTGCTGCAATTGGAGTAGCAGCTCTATATATTCAATAAAGAATGAGTAATACAATTCAATGATCATGTAAGATGCATGAATTCCAATTCAATTAGAATTCCCAAGGAGGTCATTAGAATTGAATGAATGGGTGTAGCTTAACTAAATGTAAGCCACAGTAAACATACCTAGTTAACCCACTGATCAAGTCCGGATTGACTCAACTGAGTCCTAACTGTAGTCAGAGTGCAATGGATGACTGAGTCTAACTGAAAGTAGCTTAGACACATGTCAATACATGTCAACCAACAAGTGGTAGCGTATCATTAACTCCAATGAACCTTGATGAGGTTAACTGAAGTCAAATTGGTCATCAGAAGTGGTTGGAGGCGCCCTAGTTGTCTCCAGTTCATAAATATTAATAAAAATAATCAATATAATGAATGGAGGCACCTTAAACACTTAGATTAACTGATTGTAACAATTAGTTAGCAATTAGGTGCATTAATTACACTCATATCACCCCTGAATGGCTCCCCTATTGAAGTAGGAATCCCAGTTAGCCTCCCCAAATGAAGGAGGAAGCCTAGTTAGCCTCCTTGACTGAAGGTAGGCATGGGTGTGCTCACGTTGATGTCATAGTGTTCTCATCTAATGCCGATTAAGTCAATTAAAGTTAGTATAGTGGTTTAACAAGGCCAAATTGACCAAATTAAGTGTCCATGTTGGGTAAATGTCTCAACCACCCTGAAGAAAAAAAAGCACCCAGGATTCAAGATACAACTATGAATGACACAACTAAAGAAGAAGATCGAGAAATAGAAGAACCCCAGGAACCTATAGGTCCACCCTAGGAGAATAATACTCACAAAAGGAAACTTGCATGGGTACAAGAGGCTATCCAAGGTGTAGAAAGATATGGGGCTCCAGAAGAAATACCCAGAGAGAGGAAATGAACTAGGTCCTACACCGGTTATGTAGCCCTATTATGTGACATCATTGATAAAGAACCTTCCAACTATGAAGAAGCGACAAAAAAAAAGAATGGAAGGATTCTATGATCGAGGAGTACCAGCCGATCATGAAGACTGATTTCTAGGATGTTGTCCCAAGACCAGAGGGGAAGTCTGTTGTAATTTCCAAATGGATCTACAAGATCAAGCATGCTGAGACCGACATCCAGTATTGACATGGTAGCAGGATTGGTTCCTCCCATGGTCAGATATAAGTGTTGAGATCGACATCCAGTATGAAAAAGGACTGGTTTTGTAGCGGAATTCCTTGCAGAGGGCAAGGCCTACATCCAGTATGAAAAAGGACTGGCTCTATAGTGGCCTACATCCAACATGAAAAGAGTTGGCTCTGTAGAAGTACATTCAACATGAAAAATGGTTGGCTCTGTAGTGGCCTACATCCAGCATGAAAAAGGGTTGGCTCTGTAGTGGCCTACATCCAGCATGAAAAAGGGATGAATTTATAGAAGTACATCCAACATGAAAAAATGTTGACTCTGTAGAGGCATACATCCAGTATGAAAAAGGATTGGCTCTGTATAGATACATCTAATATAAAAAAGGACTAGCTCTGTGAAGTTACATCCAGCATGAAAAAGGGTTGGCTCTGTAGAGGCTTACATCTAGTATGAAAAAGGACTGGCTCTGTGAAGTTGCATCCAACATGAAAAAGGGCTGGCTCTGTAGAGGCCTACATCCAGTATGAAAAAGGACTAGCTCTGTGAAGTTACATCCAGCATGAAAAAGGGTTGGCTCTGTCGATGAAGACCTACATCGAGGCTAGGCCTACAACCAACATGAAAAAGGGATGGCTATGTAGAACTTCCTGTGACGAGAAGAATTGAGAGATAGAACTATTTGATTGAGATAGTGGAAGTAGTGACGATGATGATGATCTACTGATGATCCAGCTTTGATGATGATCCTTTGATGATGATTTAGTGATGATCTAGCTTTGATGATGATCCAGTGATGAAGATTTGTGCTGATGAATTGTGTCACGATAATACCTTTATATATTTTATTTCATTGGTCCCCGATGTTCCTATAGGGAGAATCATTAATGTAATCAAGTCATGTAAAGTCATATAGATTAACCCTCCTTTGTAAGTTGGGGGTAAAGTCCCCACAGTTGTGGGGAACTAGGGTTATTAGACTCTCCTAGAGAAGTCAGCCCTAGTAAGTAATTTTCAAGTTGGAAACTAGTATAAATAGAAAGTGATCTTCTCTATTTGAGACACACACTCACCCAGATGTAGCGCATAGGTGAGAGAAGAGGAGCTCACACAAGTGAGAGAGAGAACAACTGTTGGAGATCATATTTGTGTCTTTGGGTTTTAATGTTGCCATTGGTGCTCATTCTATATCTAAGAAAGTTGCGGATTTTTTCCTTTATGGTTTCCTCGAGGATAAATCTTTGTGTCTATTGTCTCTTGTGATTGATTGATGTGCATGTTAGTCTCTCAAATAAGATCCTAAGATCATATTGTCTGATTAATAAAAATCTAACAATAACTTGTAAAATAAACATCGTTCATTGTAAAATAAACTGTAAATGACACATAAAACTCATGTAAATATGATTTCCATTTGAGACATATAAACACCAGTAATAAGTCTGTATATATATATATAAGGTGTTTTTTACAAAAAATGTGGTCACGAGACCTCGTCTGAAGCACTGTGGATTTCAAGAAATAAAAAATCATACAAAAATAATGAAGCTAGTAAGCTTTAAGTATTACATCATGCAGACCACCATCTAATGATGCTCATGATAGCACATGATGGCCCATGCTACCCTAGGTAGGAGTTAGTTGAAGTGACCTGACACTCCTGCAGTGTATCTCTGGTACCTCGTAGGGAGGTCATCTATCGCTGCGTCTGGGATGTCAAGGGTCAGTCGCTCCAGTTTCTCCTCCATATCAGTGAGTTGGTCATCACCTTTGTAAACAATTCGAGCTCTGACTTGCCTATCCATCAGGTGGGATTCCCCAAGCCGTGCACCACCAACATCTGCATGTAAAATTTTAGGTCTTGTTACTACCCATAAAAAAATAAAATATAAAAATATAAAAACATGATCAACATTTTAGGGTTTTTCTTCTTACCAATATCACCCCACTGAGCACCAGGTGGTAATAGTAGATCATGATCATCTCTGAAGTCAGTCCCTGCATATTCATAATCCTCTATCATGAGGATCTAGTCACACAGCCAACGGAAGAAGGAGGCCTCGAATTTCAACTTGGCCCTACCACCTCCAGTACGGGCCATGATTTATACCCACCCCAACATGCATGGGTCTCTATCCCTAAGCTCTATGAAGGCCACCCGGGGCCTCATGAGAAATACCCTCTTGAAGAAGAAGCAGGCTAAAATAGACCCATACCCAAACTACTCCAGTTTCCCTTACTTACATTTTGTCAGTTGGTCCTTGAAAACAGGAACAAGTGCTTCTATCCAGTTAAACAACATAGGTTCCATAGCTTCCAGGGCATACAATATATGTGCCTGGGATTCCTAGTGAGGCCCTTGGCTTCTAGCGAGCCTCTGCATAATAAAAAAAATAGTGTAAAGTGGCACATCCATCACAAACTTGATGGGAATATTCTTACCTGACATTTTTTTTCCAGGAATAAATGATGATCAATCAATTCTTGTGTAGGCACATCCCCTCCTCGGGAACCAATCAAAGAGATAGGGGCCCTTGTCTGGACAACCCTGTCAAGAAGTAAATGTCTTCCACCTCTATAGCCAGAACATGAGGTCCCACCTCAAAATGCTGATGCTATGGATTCCACATTCGTAGAATATATTCCAGTAAGCGGGCATGCGAAACCATACTAGGGGTACGAAATAACTTTAAGAGGCCACAACCTCTTAGGGAAGCTACACAACCTACATTTCTTGCGGCACGGGCATCGTCCTCGTCATGTTGCCTTTCCTTCCAAAAGACCATTTTTGATCAAATGAACCTGCCAAAAACCATTAAAGATTCATTTAGAAGCACATCCAACCATAAAAAATGATTGCCAAATTTTATTTTTTCTAGGCCATGTGTTTTTTGGACCTCACGGCTGGCACCGTTCCTGTCGCTTTAAGACAAAGTGGTTCCACCGCCTGAGCAAAACTGAAACTCCGCAGTTCTTATCTGGCACTGTGCTTCCCATAAAGGCCAGAAGCGGTGCTTGCAAAGCATTTTTTAGGTTTTCCCATGTGGCTCCAAATACCATCCTAAATAAAAAATGGAAACCATGAAAATAAAGAGAACGGTTTTAGCTTTTACGTGAATCTGATGATGTGAAAAACGAACGGTTGATACCCCCACAATCTCCAGCTGAATTTTTGGCTCCCAATATCCCAAAATTGTCTCCAAGGTTTGGTAAATACTAATTGAATTATTTTTTACTATTTACTTATCTTTTATAACATGTTTTTAGGGTTTTTAATGTTTTAAATCATTTTTTATAAAAATACCCTTAGTATAGTTCATAAAAGTCATTTTTTCAAATATTTTTGGGAAACTAATGGTCGTTTTAAAGTCTTGCAGGGGAAGGAATAAGAAGTAGTGTCTATGGGGAAGTTCATTTTTTGAATTTTTCATACTTCTTAAAAATGAAAAAGGTCCTTGAGTGTTCATTTTGACACTTTGATCGCGCTCCCGAAACCCAGTATCAAAGTTCCGAGTATTTTTCCGATTCTTTTTAGGCTCGTTAAAACCTTTCATCGTAAAAAGAGACCTAATGGAGTCTCTTTTAAACTCTTTTTGGGCTCCCAAAATATGAAAATATTGTCGAGTGGACTTGTCTTCTTCAAACTCATTAAAGTATTCGAAGATTCGTCTCTCTGACGGTAGTTTATCTCTTTTTCGGTTCGGATGGACTATTTATGAAAAAGGAACACTCCAGCCAATCATGACTAGAAGAGTTCTCTTGGGCATCATTTTATACTTTTTGGGCCCTAGAGACTAAATCATACAAAAAAGGACCTTTTTGGAGTCTTATTCCTTCTTCATTTAGAATATGTAAACATGAACGATACTGAGTTAACTTTCATTGGACTCGTTAAACTAAACACTGAGAGACCCTTTTTTGGGAGTGAACCCCTCCTTTCTCAGGTTCATAAAATGTATGAGAATGGACTTGTCTTTGGATGAGCTACAATGAATGTTTGTTACCTTCTTTGAACTTGTAAAAACAAGAAGAGGCACTCATAAATCATGACGGGGAAATTAAGGGAAGGGAATCAATTCACTTTGCAAGTAAAATGGCAGTTGTTTGTCACCTTTGAACATGGCACTTGTCCGCATTTCATTCAGTTAATTGGGTATTCAGCTTGTCTCTGAGTCGATCCACTTTCATGAGTCATGTCACTCTTTTGAGTCTTTAAAATAATGTATTGTCCATTTTCGTATTGTTTTCCGCCTTGTTGAGTCAATGCTTCCAAGTCTGTTGTCGTGCCGCCCGATGTTCAAAAGGAAAGTTAGAAGTTTACCTCTACAGGTAAAACAACTTTTGGGTCAGTACTTTTGAGTCAGTCTGATGGTTACATTATCTACAACATTCCAGAACTTTGTTCCAAGTTTCATGTCGTCGATGTGGGATTCATCATGGCCCTCCTTCAACGAGAATATTCCTGTCGACATCAGCTCATCATCCAGGAATTATTCTTAGAAACAATATTAGTACCTTGAGGTTGGTATGCCTTAACAATGAATTCTCTCACTCTTGAAATAGGTTTACATCGTTAACCTTTGATCGAAATATTCGACTGAGTGTTTGACATCAAATCATCTATTCACACTTAGTATATTGTACTAGGGTACCTTGGGAATCATTGACATTAATGGTTATCTCCCTCGCACTTGTTAACGGTTCACATCATTGGCCGATAATCAAGTGGTTTCTACCATGTTTGACTTCATATCATTGTAATCACATGGATAGAATCGTACTTTGTGGAAGACGAGATGAATACCCTAGGTATCTATTGAAAAGAACTCATAGCTTTCTCCCCAGGTTGCGATACCGTCATGGATCCACATTTATATGGTCATGGCTATGCTCAAATTTGCATCTGTATGACATAGATCTACATTGTATATATGGTAGTTATGTCCAAGTTTGAGTCCTCTATCACATGGATCTACACTGTATTCTAGTAGCCATGTTTGTTAATATCTCTCATGGATCTGCCTTGTAATTGTCTGCAGCCATGATGGAGACATAGTTTCTCATGAGTCAAAATTATTGATGTATTGCATATGCCCGGTTGATGGTGATCTCCGATCAAGGCGATTCTTACCTCGAAGTGATAACTTTCTCTATCAAAGCTCTTGCCTATCGTATCCCTCTAGCATCATGATTTGGGGGGCATTCTCTTACACCTAAATATCGTCATCAGCATGTGATGAGGTCCCAAACTTCAGTATTTTCCCTGAATCCCAAATTGTGAAGTGAAAATATCGATCCAGACATCAATCTTGCATACATAAATTCAGCATTGCTTCTACCCTTTAGTTAAAAAGCGGTACCTTCTTTAGCTCCGCCTACAATGTATTGGCAATAAGCAGTGGCACCACCTTTTCCTTTGTTCAAGGCATAGTTCTTCCTTGTCACCACTCTGTCTCAATGACGAAGAAGTGGTGCCCATGGTTAAAAGTGAAAAAAGAGAGGTTCTCACGAAGCATCTCGAAAGAAGGCTTCGTGGAACCCTTATCCCTACTCACTAGGTCCAGTTGGGCTCAAGATCCATCCTTTGGGGATATCCTATTCACCTCACCCACCAATTTCTCAACCATCTCTATCCATTCCAAGCCTATAAAAGCAGGCTCATTCTCCATGGTTTAGGAGAGAGTAAAGTTATGCTATTGTTTTGACATTTTGGCTTAAATCAGTAAAGTGAGCTTGAGGGACCAAGTTGGAGCTATTGGGGATGAGATATTGGCTTTGTAAAGGAGCACACTGACACTAAGGCATAGGTTGTAAACTTCTTCTTTATTATTTAATGCAAAATTGGTTCCTTTCCCATAAAGTATATTGTGTTATTATCGTATATTTTATTGTTGAATTCCTTAGTCATCAACATAGAATAGTGGATCATATTCTGGTGCTTTTTTATCTTGTTTGTTGTTTTCATGTGATTATGCAGGTATATCCATGAAGAACCATCATTGCAGAAAACAACTATACTATTACATCAAAGAGACTGATTCCAGATCTCCACCCATTATAGGGAATGTCTTCCAATTCTGTTGTATACCATTTGTTCTAGATTTGAACCATTCAGACTAGAGGAACAACTCATTTCTGTAGGAGTTGCAAAATTCCTGGCTACACTATTCCAGTTATTTCTGTCTTTTTTGTTTTCTCTTGCATATTTTGTCAAACACTTTGATGGTGAAATTTTTCTAGCTCCTAGATCTAACTTGAGATGCAATTCTCACATGGTATGAGAGCTTGTTGGAGCTGCAACAAAATTTGTGAGTTGGAGTTGCTTCTTAGGGCATATTTCTAGTTTATGTGAGTGTTTTTCATTGCATGTTTTTACAACAACTTCATGGATTCAAAAGTTGTTCCTCTCCTTCCCCCATTCAACTATTCTGGATGGAAGTCGAATATGTGTGCATATCTCAAGAGGAAATGTATCTATGATGTGTCCATTGGTGCTGTGAGAGAACCAGAATGCTGTCAAGAGAAGGATGCTTGGCTTGATGACAATGATAGAGCCTATGGAACTATGTGTCTAGCTATACTTCCTACAATGCACTACCTCCTTGATTTTGTTGATTACCCATTCAAGCTTTGGAGAAATCTAGATGAAGCTCTTGGCATGCAACAAGAATATGTGAGCCATATGGAGAGCAAGAAAATAGGAACCTCCTTATGTGTTCTTCCTATTATCTCGACCTCATGCATTTCTCAAGAATTTGTTCGAAATGAAGAAGAAGAAATATCCAAAGATTTAACAAATGATCCAACTCAAGTTTCTTCCTCTGTGGCTTCCTCTCCTTGTCAAGAAGTTATGTTTCATGAAGAGAGCATACGAGTTGACTCCATCACTACTGCTGAATATTTATCTATCCATTCTACATCCTTCTCCACTATGTCTTATGTTATGAATGGGAAAGATGTATTGCTAGTTGATGTTCATAGTGAGCCTTCTCTTGAAGATGGGTTTTCTTCACATGAGAGTATTGGTTTGAAAGATGGAGAGGTTTGGATCTCAAGTGAAGATATCTCATTGCTTCACACTATTTTTCCCATATATTCCTCCACCATCACTAGTAGATTTCCTTCAAGTTCATATGAATATGGATAAGCCTTTGCCATCACAATGGCACATTTGGGACTCTTGTTCCACATTCTTGCAGCTGATTACAACCTTTATTCGAAGTTGATGCTTCAATATCCTTATGACTCGCTTGGGGTCACCTATTCTCAAGCATTTTCAGTCTCTTTAAGGCATGGCATCCTATTTGGTTTGAAGTTCAAGTTTGAAGAGCACCATTCTCTCTCCCATCAGTGCATTTCAGTTGTTCTACATGGTCTAAGGATTCATCATGCAATTGTTCCTAAGTTGGTTGAGCACATTCACTTTTTCCGAAGAAGAACATTCATCTAGACATTTTTATTTAATTTGGAGTATATGCATATTTTGTTTCTGTTTCATAATCCATTTTTGAGGGGAGGTTTTATCCCGTGGGTTTTTTCTCCTTACCTTTGTTACATGGATTAATAAAATTTGTAAAAGGTGACTTGTGCCTTACTTTCCAAGGCCTTAATAAATAATTAAATTGTACTAAGTCTGAATTAAGGGGGGGTGTAGGACCAGTAATACACCCTTAGTACATAGTTTTGACCTTAGGCTAAGTTTATTTTCCCACATGCAATGATATCCTATGGTTTAGACTTAGGAGAGTTAATTCTGCTAAATATCTGGTTATTTTGGCCTGTTCACACCTACAACATCGCCCTATTTTGGTCAACCCAACCCATGTGCTCCCTCATTAATGCATTGGAGTGCTACCTCCTTGATTTGTGGGGTCTAGGCTTGGCCAAGTGCATTAGTGGTGTATTTGGCATGTTTTAGCTCTCCCATGAGCATTTATTGCCACCTAGAGCACCCCAATCACCTTAATATTCTAACCCACACCTGTCTATGACTCATTAATGACCCAACACACCTCACCAATGTTCACATAAGGATTCGTGACTGTTTGGGCTGAGTTGGGTCTCCATTGGTCCACCTAGGGGGGATTGAGATCATTTCTCACCTTGACACATGTACAACTCCAATTGGATTCTAGAGCCACTCAAAATTTTCCAATGTGTTATAAATGATGTATGATAATAATATGAAAAGCAAATTAGCACCTTTCATATGTGTTATTCCAGCTATTTTTGTCTTTTTTGTTTTCTCTTGCATATTTTGTCAAACACTTTGATGGTGAAATTGTTCTAGCTCCTAGATCTAACTTGAGATGTAATTCTCACACTTCATTTAAGATTTTCATTTTTCAATATATCCTTCCAATACAAAGAAACTATGTTATACCATACTAATACATTGGAGACTAACATTGACCCTCAATATTATGACTAATAGAATACCACTTTCTCAGTTTCACATGCTCCACAACTATCCTTACATATCCATGACTTAAAGAAAATGGAGTTCTTGTTTTAGGCTATGAATTTTTAACAACTAATGGATGACATTATTGGGATAATATTTCAAAGTAGTTGTAAAAAATCACAATAGTTCATTTAATAAGATTATTTTTTATCTTGTAACTCTATCATCTATGAAATGTATTAGGATGATCTCATGAAGTTTATACGTTAAAAGAAGTCTTTATTTCTCACAAGTGGAATTCAAACCGCAACATAAAGTAAATAAATGGTTTTCATGTGAATGGTGGGCCATTGGTAGGTCAATACCAATTATGACGAGGTAACTTCTAGAGAACGTATGTAAGGCTAGCTAGAGCTTCAGATTTCAAAATTTAATTAAATTATTTTCCATGGATATTTGATGATTTTATGCTACCAATGTTAATAGTAGAGGGATATTGAATGTACACTTCAACATCAAACTTGTAGAATGTTTCAAGATCCTTTGCCATTATTCTTTGATTAGTGATTCAAGTATCGATTGCTAAAAGACATATACTAGCTATAACAAATTTTGACAACGCTGTCCAAACAAAATAACATACAAGATGTTTTAGAAAATTCTGGATAACAGAGCCTAAATAACAAATTTGAAGAAGAAAGAGAGAGATTTTATTATTGTCTAGATTCCATTATTAACCTGAATAGGCTAATGAATTGTAAATATAGAAGCATCATATAACCAACATGAAATCAAATAAACTTAGCTAAAGTATAAATATGTTTTAATGTTTAGATTTGATCTTTCTACTTTGTTCCTCTATTGTTTGTTTATTAAATTGATTTCTTTGACTAATTACACCTGTTAATTCCATTATTTTTACAATATATTAATCTCTTAAATTTCACCAAATTATTGAATTCTACAACAAAGCTTTGAACCTGTAGTTCGAAATTTTTGAATATTAATTGAAAGAAGGGGGTTAATTCTTGAAATGAACACTTTGAAAATAGCAAGGAAAAACTAGATTCAATTAATGTCCATATTTTATAAATGAGAAAAATAGGTCAACACAATGCAAAAACACATTTCCTGTATTACTGAGTTCATCTCCTTGAAATGACATCATATTCGGCAGGAATTCGATCCCCTGTGGTAAAGAAGATTACTTAGTGTCACAATGATTAATCAAGTTAAGTTGGAATTTGATGTGGTGACAAATACAACTTCAATATTGGAAAATGAAATGAGTTGAATTGGCAAGGGTGTTGGAGTTTGTGATCTTCTCATGAGAAAATTAATTGTAGTTGAAGCTTATTTAATAATATAAATGGTGACTAAAACTAACTTGTATAGAAACTATATAAATTATGTGAAATTAGGTGCTACGATCAATAAGTTGTCTAAGTTTTATCTCTAAGATGTTTCCAAATGAATTATTACTTGGCAAATAAATTATTTTGTTGTATGATAATCTCTTTCCATACATAGGGAACTATTGTCAATGTGATGAAAACCAGTTATTTTCCATGGTAGATGTTTTTTCCTTGTTACTAAGAGAAGAAAAAAACATTTATTTATTTATAATAAAACGCTTTACTAGAGTTACATACATTTTGTTGAAAGAAAATAAAGTGGTAAAGGACTACTCCCACATTGATAACACTTATATTTATCATGATAAATATGGTGTCATAAAAACTATAAAAACATTAAATCATAAATGAAACATGACCTAAATAATCTAAATAATTAGAAGATTTAGATGCAAAATCAATAATTTAGTGTGAAATAACAAGTTTCATGATAAATATGGTTCCAAACAAGATATAAAAAGTTAAAACCATAAAGTAAACACAAGCTAAATAATCTAAGTCATGATAAGATTAAATGCAAAATTAAAAGTTTAGCGGGAAAGATAAAAGTGTCATATATATGGTTAAGACGAGATGAGATTTCCTAACTTGTGAGGAGTCTTTATCGTCAAGGGAAAGATAAAAGTGTCATATATATGGTTAAGACGAGATGAGATTTCCTAACTTGTGAGGAGTCTTTATCGTCAAGTGAAGGAATTGATATATCTACATCTAGATTAGGATCATTGAAAATTGTTTTTTATTAATCATTTTCTATCATAATCTTCATAATATGATTTGGTTTAGATATTTCCAAAGGAATAGTTAAGAACTTATCAAATCGAGGTGTTGTATAGATTTAGAGGTTTAAGATAAATGTTACGTCATAATTTATCTCAACATTTATAAATAACATGATGAACTTTATGTTGAAGCTCACTATCAACAAAGGTTTGAGAATGTGTTGAATATGTCAACCAACCATTGTTGTGTAGAGGAATCCTACTCATGGTGCAATGTTTTTTTAAGCTGAAAACTCTATAAATTAGCACTCAAATGTGCCACCTATAACTCCACGTTTTGTCTTGTTTCAAATGTGCCACCTATAACTCCACGTTTTGTCTTGTTTCAAATGTGCCACCTATAACTCCACGTTTTGTCTTGTTTCAAATGGCACATATTAGGGAGCTATGATGCCAAGTAAAAGATGTGCAAATTTGTATATTTTGGAAGGAATATTTATTTCTTGTTTTTCAAATGTGATACAAAATGTTGACTTCAATAAACTACTAATGACGCAAGATTTTATTGAAAGGGTCAATTTACAAGAATTAAGAGAAGAGAGAAACTAAAAACAAAGTGCAATGCACGATCATTGGTGAAGTGACCATGCAAAGGTTCATATACTACCTTTAATGGGAACAAAACCCTTATGTTAGGAAAAATACCAATCAAACATGACGGATAGAAACTCCACCACAAGATGAAACACCCTATGTGCAAACATGAATAGTGGGAGACACCAAAGCAAGTCTAGGATGGAACACAAACCGAGGTAACCAAGAACTAGGGAATGAGCGAGATGTTATAATCTCAAATATATGATTCCAAATGAATAAGATATCTCTCACCTTGAAACAATTCGACATGATAGAGTACGTCTTTTCTATCTCTTAATAAGAAAGTACAACTTACCTGAACCTCAGTCATGAGAATGTAAGGTGGAGGAAGTGCGTGTGCAGGAATCATACCTACGCATAAAGAAATGAATAGTACTAGATCATATATTGGAAAATCAGATAAAGACAACATAAATTGGTAAAAAATAACAACAAAAAATAGATCTAAAAATAATAAGCATAAAGAAAATGTAGATACCTTGTACTCACCAAAGTCTATAGATTTACTGATATTTATTAGTTTCTTTTTTTTCACGTGATACTGTAAAAAGGATAAAGGGGACTGCATATATGAACTTATCTCTATTTCGATAATAATTTATTCTATATTGATCATGGCCAACCACGTGAAAGTGGGATATCATGTGGCCCCTCCCTCCTCTCACATCACTTTCAACTCCCTATACCCAATCTATATAATAAAACATACTTGAAAGAAACACAACAACATAAAACATAACATTCATTTAAAATTATACTCACCCTCAGAAAAATAAGATACAATGTGATATATTTTCAAATAGTCAACTTATTAATTTAAAAAATTAAATAGATAAGATTGTTACAAAATGATTTACATATACATAATTGGAATGTGAGAATTATTAGCAAATTTGTATTTCTGATAGTATTGGGGATATTGCATGCTAATATGTGTTCTCACAAATAATAGTGTCATACAACCATGAATCCATGCTATATCATACAACCAATGGAGAATGACAACTGTCCATTGTGAAAACACACGACAACATGAATTGTTCCCCATTGCTCCAAGAGACTTGCACCCAACAACTCAAACACCAACATGAACAAATCAAAGAAAATGATCATAAAGGCTAGTTACAAAATTATTTTAATCATACATAAGAAAGAACTGCGTCCAATGATTCATTAATTATCATGATAGTATATTAAAGTAGAGTGAATAAAATATTAATGCATATAAAACATGATCACAAAAAACTATAAATGTAAAATAGAGGTACATAAATATAAAGATCGACATATAATCAAATCAATTTTAGGCTATATGAATCTGGGTCCTCATGCAAAAATACATATAAACATTATTGTATACAACAAAATGTGCCCTCCATACATAATGGACAATCTATACAACTGTGACTTCCTTCTAGGGTTTTTCTTTTTCAAAAAGTCCACAATTATGACATCGGCATCAACTTCCTCATTCTTGTATCAACTAGTTTCTTATAGTATTGTATTGATATTATATTGCAAGATACATCTCCTTGTGAGATGGCTAGTACTAGGATCAAAATCCACTACAATTAAAGAAAACTATTTATAAATAAGCTTAATTATACTATGCATAAACCTGAAAAATATTAATTTCTATTCAACCCATTAATGGTACCTACAAGTGCAATAGGTTTCACCCTTGGTTGAGCAGCACCTTTGGTTCCTAAAAATAGCCCTTGAAGAATACCTAGATATTCTTGTATTTCCTGCAATAACATTCGTTGTTGTTGTAGAACCACACAATCTTTATTTGTACTTTATAATTAAGTACTTCATCAAAATGAATTGAATTTATGTACCTCCTTGTTGATAGTAGAAGTGTTAGCTGCATTTTATTTTTCCATTTCTTGGTAGGCATTAATTTATTAACCTTTTTTCAAATAGTAGCAAGAGGGTTGGGAGCTCCTAATATGTCTACACCATCTTGATTAGGATGAGGTGATGACATGGGAGCCTGCAAATAATCATAACATAAAAGTTTTATAAACTACATAAGAATAGATATTGCACTAGGATAAAAGATAAAAATATGGATAATAATGAACATATAAATGGTATATATTATTTCACTTTCCCATGGTCTATGCCTTTCCCTTGATCAACTTGTAACATAAATGATGATGTGTCAATCATAATATCCAAAGGGAGATATAACTTTTCAATTCCCTTGATTAACATTATAACATAAAGTATATGTAATGAAAAATAATGAATATACAATATGCATGTTTTTTATTAAATGAGGGACATGAGTGTTAAACTTTTGTCACTTGATTTATAGATATTATTAAAATGATAATTGATCAACAAATCCTTTCTCGTGCCTATTGATTTTTTGCGCTAATGAAAACTCTTTTTCCATCATGCTCCTTAAACACACAATTGGGTAGTTTGTTTGTACTCCAAGACGAGTATTGTTTATAAAACCAACAATATTTCTAGAAGATTTGGGCCTTCCATAGATATATATGGAATATTATTATCTTGAGTGTTTTATTTCATTTTATTATAATTTTCACAAACTCTGTAGATGCATATACTATTTAGAGATCTTGTTATCCAACCCCAATTCCAGGAATCATATGTTGGGACAACATAATCCATGAATCTCACTTCAAGGTTATGTGGAACTTTCACACCATCCATCGTAAAGAGCACCAAAACATGTAAACTAGATGAAGAAATTCTATATTTTCTTCCATTAATACAAAAAACTGAGTTTATTTCAGGAAGTGGGTTTGGTTCCCTATTATTCAAATAATGTGTGTATCTTAATGTAACTTTATTGTCTCCAATGGTCTTGTTAACCCAAAAAATCCCTCACTAATCTCTACATGACCTACACCACCCAAGGACATCCATGCATGACCCTCATTTGACCCCATTTGACCCCCACACCCTCAAGAATGCTTAAAAATATGAAAAAAGGGCTTAAAAACCCCTAAAAAGAGCCAAAATAGCTCTCATACAAGCTAAAGCCTCCAAAAAGGGTCTAAAACCCCCAAAAGAGCTAAAGATTGAGCGAAAGGGGCTAAAATCCCAAAAAGGGGCTAAAGCCCCAACCAGGTGCTTAAAATCCTAAAAGTCTTGAGAAAAAGTCTAAATAGAGGGGTGGGGGTCACTCTCAAATCATCCCTTCACTCCCTAACGTTACGTTGCCCGTGTGAGTGCCTTGAGACCATTTGCCTCTCAAGCCATTCACCCTCCCTCTCCTCCATTGCTCCATTGAGCCAAAGCTCCAATTCCTAAGAGAGGTGCTCCCCAAGCTAGGGCATGGTGGCCCATTTCCACCCATAGAAGGTATCATTTTCTATTTTCTATCATGTTTATTGTAGTTGTTTAACATATTTTTCTTGTAGGTTTATTTTATTACAGTTTGTTGCAGGTTCTCCATTGATTGCTTGCAGCCATGTCTTAGTTTTCTAACAGTTTCATGCAGGGTCTTAGAGATTAACCCATAACCTTGTGTGCATAGGGGTTTCATTTTATTTTATGTCTATTTTTCTTACACCACCACCAGGAACCCTATCCTTCCGTCCTATAGATGGAAGGTAGCCGTTCCTGCTCTGTAGCAAGGGAGAAATCCCTACTACAAATCTGGCGACCATACCAGGTCGATCCCACAAGATCCATAGGTTTTATTTTTGCAGTTTATTTTAATTTGCCCTAGTTTAAATTTCTGTCAAATCTAGCTTAGATCTCTGTTTTTCTGCATTCTTAGTTACCGCCAAGCCTCCTTAAGGCCAATCTGAGCCCATTTGGCCACAATACAGGTTACTGTCGGCCGGATCTGGATCAGGATAAAAAACTTTTACCTTTCGGAGTAGGTCGCTCTTATCAGGATAAAAAGGTGCGACCAGGTCGCTCATTCAGGCCCAAAAGGTGCAACTAGGTCGCTCATTTTTCCCCAAAAGGTGCGACCCCATCCCAGAAGCCAGCTCGCTTCTATATGCAGTTTCTGAGTGACCCCCTCACTTGTTTTGGGGAAAATTTGGCGACCCCCTCGCCACATTTTCCCTGAAAAGAGCGATCTGTCTCTTAGATTCTGATTTTTAAAAATTAAGCACTGTCAGTGCGGCTCAGCCGCCTCTATCCATCGAATCTGTTTCTATTTCTTTTCAGTATTTTTTTCATTTTATTACAGCATGTGTAAATCAATGGTAAATGAAATGGTTAATGGATTAATGAATCTGATCAAAGCTTGATTAAAAAATTACTGTAATTAAAATCAACCATCTTGCCTAGTCCTTCCTCCTCTACCCAGTCATCACCCTTCGGGGTATTTTGGGATAAGATGAAGGGTGAATCTTGTATAGTAATAGGAACTTCACTTGGCATTTTTCAAAACCACTAAAAACGAGTGACTTGGAAGGTAGAGGGGGTAGTAGGCCCAAGGGGCCTCACAGTGCTCAACGTCCTCCCTGTTGACCAACCTTGCATCCGGAGGGTGACCTGTGGATCTACGGATGGGCTTAGTCCCATTGTGTTGAGAGCCCAACACCCTTTCCTGGTTGAAGAGAAATATAGGTGCAAGGCAGTCACCTAGTCAGGCTATCATAGTTCAGATTCACAAATGGTACATGTTTAAATTTTTTATTATCATTTACTGGTTTCATTGACAATATTATGAACTCTGCAAAATATTCATAAACCATTTAAGCAACCACTAAGCATAACAGAAATACAAAATACATACACACAAACCATACCATATAAAACAACCAAACTCAGTTCATCACGCTGAGTGAGCCATTAAAATTTATAATTTACACTAAGTCAAACATCTGTAGTCTTTGAGAACATAAGTCCCTGACTGCCTTAACCGTGGGAAGTACTTGGGATCAGCCCAAAAACTCATTGTGAAGAGTACCACAGGAACCCCAAAATAGTTGGCCACTGAGAGCAATTGCCAAGCGAAATGGGTAATGACCCCCATCGATTGACTAGCACTCTCGTGAGGAAAAAGCCAAGCGCTATCTTCTGGCAGTCTTGGTGACCGAGTGACCACCTGAAGCCAATAGGAAGCCATTAAAATCAGGGTCCAAAAATTATTACCATATTTCACCATTTTGACATACAAATTAGACACGATTGATCCCCCACATTCTTCCTCACGCCTGAGAGGCTACCCATCACATTTCGGGTCCTTACACCAACACTGTCAAGACCATTCTTGATGACCCTCTACACCATTAGAAGGCCATACAACCTCTGATTCATCTTCAGAATCATACCAATCTGAGCCAAATCTGCATACTGCACCATCTAGCCCCATGGCTGGTGCAAACTTGGATCCATTTTTTGGCTTAGTGATTGGCAGTGGACCGATGTCCACACCCCACACCACCACCAACACCTCTGCTGGTGGCCCCAGCATGGTCATGCAAACCGTCATAAGCCAGCTACCACCACCCATATTGACTAGTCAAGTTGTCCCACTTGTAATACATCGGGGTAGTATGCATTCCACCCACACTATCCCACTTCGGATACATGGGGGCAGTGGCCCTTCCACCTACACTGCCCCTCCTATCACACATGGCGGCAGTGGCACTCCCACTCACATGGTTCCTTTTACCACACTTGGGGGAAGTGGCCCATCCACAACAGTGCCACAAGTACCCCTAGTTATGCAGGTGCATCATGTCCCTGCAAACCCCACCACCATTATTACCCCATCTCACATAAACCTTGGGTCAAACCTTCCTTTCATGGCACATCTCAACTTGCCTGAATTGGCTCGGTTAACAAATGACCCTATCTTCCATCAAACTTTTTGGCCTCCCATGCCAACCAAACTTCCCTCAGACATTCCCAAGTTTGAAGGGAAGGCAGGGGAGTGCCCCCAAAACCACATCATGACGTTTCACCTATGGTGCTCATCAAACAACATCGTAGATGATTCGTTCAGACTTCGACTGTTCCAACGCACCCTCATAGGTGCTGCAGCCAAGTGGTACATCGAGCTACCACAAGACAAATACATAGATTTCAACTCCCTGGCTTTCATGTTCCTACAATATTTCCAACTCCCCGTTAAATACGACGAAGGGGTGGAGCTCTTGTTATCTTGCTGCCAAAATACTGTGACCCACATAACAGACCACATCCATGAGTGGCGACGACACTGTAGTTTGTGCAATATCCAACTTGATGACAGGATATTCCTAGATTGGTTCCTACAAACTTTGCTACCACCCATAGCAAAGGATGTCACATCCAAACGTCCCCAATCCGAAGAGGAGGCCATCTTGAAATCCCAGCAATTTGATCTGATCTATGCATAGTCTAGATAAGTTTACACTGTCATTCCAGACGCTCCCCATGCAGGCACCTCCTACTATAATGCACCGGGGGCATCCCATGCCATAGATGGAATCATAGGTTCTGTCTCCCACCAACCACAACATCGTCTAACTTCACCTGTAATATCACCACAACCAAGAAACACCCCTAGTGTTTCCTACCAAAACCAAACTCAGGACTATGCAAGAATGATGTCCCAGTCCGGAGCCACAACTTCTTATGCACAACCTACACCACCGCAGCAGGCCCAAGATTTAGCTTGGCCGAAACAACAATACGCGGGACAAATTCCCACATTTATGGCACCGCCACCCACCCAAGTCTACTATGCACCACCTATACAAGATGTTCAAGCCCCTACCCCTACTCCACCTACTCCATTGGGATAGGTGTTTGCACAGCAAAACTATCCCAACTAGCCAGCCCCCAATAACCAACAAGGGCAAGCCAAGAATAACTAACCCCAAAACCAAGGCAACAATCAACCACAGGGAGGCATTCAACAACCAAATCCTCCCAACAATGCTGCAGCAAACCAGCCAGCCCAAAATCCTCAACGACCAAATGCACCAATATGCAACGCTCCGTTGCGTACAAACCAACCGTGCATACTATGTGAGGTCTACGGGCACTACAAATATGAGTGTCCCTTCATGGGTCACGCTAAACAAGCCATTAGAAACAAGGTTCAACATGCCACCAATACAACGGACCAAGCCCAACCCAACCCAACACCACCAGGACCTCCTCCTATGGTGCTCCAAAACCCATTACCAGTCCAAGGACTCATGGAAACTGCACCCCCTCCCCAACCCAATCCCAATGCTTTGGGGGAACCTCCAATGGCAGAAACAGGTGTCCACCACCTGCTAGCTATGACAACTGAAGAGGTCAATTTATAGACTAGACGAAACCAATACAGAACCAACACCAAACTCGCTAACAAATTAGTGGCATCTACGTCTAAAACAACCAATGCACCTCTTTAGTTACCCCCTTTCCTGCGCCCCCCATACGCTGGGTTGCCAACAATGCCACAACTAGAGCCGCTGTAAGCTACAACATCATGGATGATTTGGCCCAAACACCTACGGCCATGTCCACTCTTGAGGTACTCAAAACTTTCCCAACGCAACAAAAGGCCTTACTAGCTGCCCTCGGTGCTGTAGACCCCTCAGACTCTAAGTTGATCACATTCAACATGGAGAATGGATAACCACAGATGCCATCAACCATCTCCTTCCAAATCCTGGTTTCCATCCAAAATTTAGTCGTGCACTGGTACATAGTGGATGAGGGGGCATCCACATGTATTATGTCTACCCTAGTCTGGCAGAAGCTTGGATCCCCAATTCTGCAACCATCCTCTACTACTTTGTGGGCTTATGATGGCCACCCCACTAAATCCCAAGGAATCCTCCCCCATGTCCCCATCACATTAGCTGGGAAAACAGTACCAATTGACATAGAGGTTTTCAATACTCAGTTGGACTATAACCTTCTCCTCGAAAGAAGTTATATGTACGCCATGAGAGCCATAGCATCAACTGTTTTTTGTCTCATGATGTTCCCCCACGAAGGGAAAATTGTGACGATTAACCAACTAACTTATCACGATCCGCAAGGGCTAATTGCACCGGCCAATGATATCCCTACGATCAACACCACTCATCTGCAAAGGCTAGCTGCAGCTGCCAATGTTATCCCTGCGGTCAACACCATGATTGACAACATACCAGCCTCCCCATTGTTGAATGTGGGCCCTGGGTTGTTTTCTGGTACCACCATGAAAGCTTCTTTCCCCTTAGTGTCACCACCGTCGACACAAAATGAGACTGTGGATTTGTGCATGCTCTCATCCAAAACCACTGCACCCAAACAACAACTACAACTGCATCCCCAACCGCAACCACAACACCACATGCTCTCATCCAGCACTGCTGCACCCAAACAACAACCGCAACCGCAGCCCCAACTGCAACCACAACACCATCCACAACCACAGCATCATTAGCAACCACAACATCATCAGAAGACGCAGCATTATGTGCAGCTACCACCACAACCTCATCCCCACATGCAACCATCAAGGAGTTATCTGGGCTCCTCCCCAGTCCACACAATTCCTTTCCTCTTTCCCCCGCCTGGTGTCATGAGCAAGCTAGTAATGGCTACCTTAAAATTACCCAATTTTACATTAGATATTCCCATGTGGTACCTTGATCCACCGGCCCAGCCACCAATGCCCCACATAGTCTTAACCCCCGTGCAAATCATTGCGGTCGAATCTCATCCTCCACCCGGCTCGTAAAAACCAACCACCACACCTGCACCCGCACTGCCCCACCCAAAAAGGGCCAGGGGAAAAAACGCAAAAGCTACTGCTGAACCTCAATAGATACCACCTTGCATCGTCTGCAAAGAATAGGGCCATCTAATTCAAAACTGCTCTGAGATTCTCATAATCCGTGCGCATTTCGATGCCATGGATACAACATAAAATATCCCCGTGGTTGAACTCCCAAACGGGCCAATAGTGAGAAACAAGTCATTGAGAACAAACCATGCTTACACCCTCTGCAGTTTGTATGGACACTATTCTCACCACTGCCAAGACTTGTCTGAGTTCTTAATAGCTCTAGCCAACCTTCAACAACATTCTCTTGAATCTGAGATCACTCTGATCGAAGAAGTTCACCCCCCACCTCCTTCTTCGAACAGCATGTCCATTTACTTGATGTCTAGTTCTGCAGACCCTCTTATCTCCACCATCACCAACAGTCCATCAGACCTATCTCTTTGTTTCTTCCGCAATGATAAAGAGATACTTGAAGCCTTAACCACCCCGAAATACCCATGGGATGACATGCACCATCCGCAGCCTCAACCTCAGTCACAACCTCAACCTCATTTACCAAGGAAACAGTGGGGTTCAATCCCACTCAACACGATCATTTTCCTACCATTCGGGATCGTGACTAATTCTGTCTTGGAAACCTACAATTTACAGGATTTCACACTGGGTGTTCCTATGTGGTACCTTGAACCACCTACCCTACCTCTGAGGCCCCAATATGTGTTGACTCCTGTCCAGCCAATTGAGATGATGTTGCACCTACTTCTAGTTCCATCAAAGACTCCTCCCGTCTCCAGGCCTACCCCTCTTCCTCTAACAGAGACTGGGGGCAAGGCCACCAAAGCCACAACCAATAGAATTTACATGATCACTAGCACTGGTATCCCTTCTGTCTTGTCGGTCGTGGAAGATCCACCTGATCTATCATGACACCACTTACGTGATGACAAAGAGATTTGTAAGACCACCTTCAATTTTACCCCATTCCCTTTAAACCATAGTTTGGAATCGGTTCTTCCCATGAAAGACTAGATTCTGTCACCCTGCCTTGCCAACCACCGTTTCCTCGGAAAAGGGGCATACACCCTTATTGAATATGATGGACAACTCTTGGAGAATCCCCGCAACGGGATCTACCTCAAGAGATTCTACGCTTAACATCACCAACAAGTCGCTTGATTTTCCTTTTTTTTTTTTCAATGTTTTTCACCACAAGTCAGGGACAACACCGTTAGCTTCCAATCCAAATTCACTTAGAGCTTGTTCGAGACACCTCTCACACCTCCGGGCTCAAATTTCCATCTTCTATCTCCTTATGAGACCATCGTCTCACATTTAACAAGTAATTTTTGGGACCGCTTCTCGTAAGTTACCTCGATTTATGAGCCACATCATGGTGATACAAATGTCTTTGGACCTGTACTTGCATCACACTTTCCTTCCGCCACTCATGCAGGTTCTCAGGCCACCGCCCTTAAGGCACATCATTTTGATTTTTAGCATATAGTTGTCTAATCCATCCACCGCACCTTATGCGGATCTCCGGACCATCGTCCGAAGGACTGATCATTTCCTTTGTAGGAATTCAGCATATAACTACCTCTGGACTTGCACTCACATCACATGTAGTCAAGTCCATCCATCACAACTCACACACAGCTCTCTGGATCTCTGTCCGAGAGCCACTTTGGTTTGCGTGCCTCTGTTGCACCGACTCGCGTGCCTCTACCGCGATCTATCCCATGCATGTATTGGTATGATTAAGATATGTATTGGTATGATTAAGATCCACCTGCTCCATCCATACTGCACGGATGACCTTTGGACCACTGTCCGTTGTCCTGACATGGGGCACCACCTGTGCCACCACAATTGGTGGACCATACTAGAGTTTCTTTTAAGCTCTTTTCTGAATCCTAAAAGAATGAAAAGATGGCCAAGAACAGTTGCTTCCTTTCCTGCTCATTAAAGTATAGGAAATGGCGTCTACATCGTCTCGTTTATCTCCTTTTACAGACTATGTAGACCATCAAATCAAAAAGACCGCCTTGGCACATTCAAGCCAAGATAGTTCCCCTCTACATATATTTATGCTTTCTCAAGTAAAGGGGCCGAACTTTACGAAAAAGCTCACCATGGGTTGTCATTAAGCTCTTTTCCATCCTTCTCATCAAGAAAATATCACCGAGCAAACTTGGTCTCATTCATGCTCGTAAAAGTATCTGAATGACCATCCAATCAGTATAGGTTTAACTTTTTTCGGCCTGACTTTACTACCAATGGTAAAGAATTCTCCCATCCCCTAAAGGATGGGCGAGCTCTCATATGTACACTTTTAACCTTTTTTGGGCACAGGAGACTATCAACAAAAAAGATCCCCCCACTGGAGTCTTCTTCTTGCTTTCAGACTCTCTAAAATTGAAAGCAACATTGAGCATTTACTTTCTCAGGCTTGCTAAAAATACATGAGATTGTACCACAACGGTGTTTCTAGACACCACCCCATAGATAACAGTTTGGCAACATTCCCACTTTGGTTCACCTTTGTTCATAGTACTCTGCAATGTGTCTTCCTTGGATCCCATCAGTACCAAAAGTATCTACCTCCCCCAATTATTTCCCACATGTAGTGACATTCCTAGTAGTACAATTATGATCCCATTCCCATGAGTCAGTTTCATTTGCTTCCTGGTCTGCCCTGCCGTCATACTCTGAACAAAGGAAGTTTGAGTCTACTACACTCCCTTTGCCCCTGTTCAACTCTTTCCCTCCCGCCCCCCCTTTAGTGGGCCAGTCCTTAGATTGTCTCACATATTTCGGTTATCTCCCTCGCACTTCTGGTTAAGGAAACACCATTTCCTTGACCAAGGGTAGGTCTCCCTCTTTCGATGACAACACATGTATTCTAGAGGATAGACCCAAAGGTCCCTGTATCCTAGTTTCATTATCCTCATTGATGAGTTCCTTGGACCACTTGAGAGGAGTCCTTAGTGCCTCTCGGGATGGTCGTTTCTCACATGCTCGACTCCAGCCACATCATCGCACCATTGATATTTGTACAGGGTATTGGTCCATGTAGTGTTTGGTCGAAGACCCCGGATGTCACTTGAATCTAGCACATTGATGAGTCTATTTGAGGGACCCCAATAGCTTCATGTCCCTTGTGATTTCCAGGTTGCGTTGGAGATAGTGTTCAGAAGCCCCAGCAATGATTCTATATATATTTATGATTGATACAACATATTTGTACCACAGAGACTCTGAATCTCCGTCAGTGAGTCCCTACAGCTATGTATTGTTCCAGATCTAGCAGGCCATCAATCGTGAAGATATAGCATTCCATGAGAATTCCATGGGTCCAATGTAGCAGTTCTTCAAATCAGTATTGTATTCAGCCTCTCATCGAGACAACCATTATTATAACAACAGTTGTACATGATTGGCTCTTGTATTATAGAGCTTAGATCACATTGTTCTTTTGACATCGTTACAAGCATGGGGATGCCCGCCTTGTCCATATACATGTCACAAATTATTTGTATCTCACCCATTGATGGGAACCATATTAATACAAAAACCAAAACCCACCATGCCCCAGCCCAAGAAGCACCACCTATCCCCAAGAAAATCCTATGACGTCCGTCGGCCATACGATGATCTCCTGCCCTCACACATCAGGGGGCAATTTGTTAACCCAAAAATTCCCTCACTAATCTCTACATGACCTACACCACCTAAGGACATCCATGCACGACCCTCATTTGACCCCATTTGACCTCCACACCCTCAAGAAGGCTTAAAAATATGAAAAAGGGCTTAAAAACCCCTAAAAAGAGCCAAAATAGCTCTCATAGGGGACAAACCCCCCAAAAGAGCTAAATATTGAATGAAAGGGGCTAAAATCCTAAAATGGGGCTAAAGCTGGCAACCAGGGGCTTAAAACCATAAAAGTCTTGAGAAAAAAGTATAAATAGAGGGGTGGGGGTCACTCTCAAATCATCCCTTCACTCCATAATTTTATGCTGCACATGTGAGTGCTTTGAGACCATTTTCCTCTCAAGCCATTCACCCTCCCTCTCCTCCATTCCTCCATTGAGCCAAAGCTCCAATTCCTAAGAGAGGTGCTCCCCAAGCTAGGGCATGGTGGCCCATTTCCACCCATAGAAGGTATCATTTTCTGTTTTCTGTCATGTTTATTGTAGTTGTTTAACATATTTTTCTTGCATGTTTATTTGCTTACAGTTTGTTGCAGGTTCTCCACTGATTTCTTGTAGCCATTTCTTAGTTTTCTAATAGTTTCATGCACGGTCTTGGAGCTTAACCCATAACCTTGTGTGCAGATGGTTTTCGTTTTATTTTCTATCTATTTTTCTTGCACCACCACCAGGAACCCTATCCTTTCGTCCTATAGATGGAAGGTAGTTGTTCCGGCTCTGTAGCAAGGGAGAAATCCCTACTGCAGGTCTCATTGTCACTATAACTTTCCTTTAGTGAGAAGGAAATCCATATGTTTTTAAAAATTTCTTCTATTCTAGTTGATATTGACCTATTGTTTGAATTTTCCATTCTATAAGATATTCAGAACCATCACTATATAAAGATAGATATAACAAATATATATTTGGTTGTGCATGTATTTAACATCAAACATCAACAATCATGTTTCAATCATATGATTTAGATATAAAAAGTTGCAATTAACCATGGGTAGTATTCGATAAAACAATGTATATAAATGTTGCGTTGACATTTTTGCATAATTGTGCTAAAGAAATCGATAAGTATCTGCATTGAATGGTAAATTTTTGAAAACTAGAGATTGAACTAAAATCCATGCATTCCTCTCTATAATACTCATATATGAAGGCTACTAAGAATAAGTGTATAAGTCATTCATGAAACATCTTTATCATCTTAATAATAACTCATGCATGGAACTTGTTTTCGAATATGATCAACTACTCCAACTCAATGATTACCTAGAGTCTTTTACATCCCTTCATATTAATGGGTGTCCAACACTTTGATGAAAACCCTAGTGGAGGGGAAGTTCAATACGTTGAGGTAGTATCTTGGTGTTATGGAAAATACTTTCCTAAAAAATATAGAGAGTTGGTTACATGTTGTTTTGAGAATGCTTTAACTCTTGTTGTGAGTGCGTGCATAAGTGGGATAGATTCTCATGATGGAATTTTGTCTCATAGATCACTATTCTCTATTTTTTTACTTGGCCTAAAAGGGAACACTTATTGCATACAATTATGTGAAGTTGGAAAGTTTAGACTTGTAGGAATATGCCTACCAATTTGGCTACCAAGTTGGTGAGTTAACCCTGTTGTTAAGAAATATTTGATTATTGTGTAAAATTCATATTTGGAAATCCTTTAGTCAAATTAAGTTTGTTTTTCTTCTAATAAAGAGAAGGCATCACCTTTGTGGCTAGGGGAAGAAGGAATTGTCATTTAAATTTATCAATATTTGAGTCATGTAAAGATAAATTATTTGGGTTGTGTTAAGAATTATGGGTTACACAAAAGGTAGAATCTTGAAGTTGTGGTGTCACGTGACAACATTGATTCCATAATTAGAGATTCTAGAAAAGTTAGGTCAAAATTTGCGATTCCATCAATAATAAGTGGAGAATTAAATGGCCACACTAAGTCATAATAATGGAAATAATGGATATAATGGGTAATTGTCACATGCCCTCCCATCAATCCAAATCACAGAGGGAACATGAACAATGTACAAGGTGCTAAATTCCGCCCCCATGGTGAAATTACAAAATTCATAAACAACTAAATGTTTGTGCAAATGCATGATAAACATACACAACAGAATTAAAATCTATTAATGCACACACAACATGCATTTATCAGCATGTTCATCACATGCATAACAACAAAATAATGCCAATAAGTAAACTCATTCTCAGTCTATTCACATGCATTCAATTTGATAATTCAACTGGACCAATTTATTGAATTTGACATAAATAAATAGTCATTCATAATACATAAAATTTACATAATCAGAGACTTCAATGAACACTTATCTTTCAATTGGAGATGTCCAAGAAACTGGCAATGGAAGAGAAACATTCCACCCAACCTTAGGTCTTTGTCCATCCTATATTCTTTGAGTTGAGAGACCACACTTGAGCTGGCCTATGTATCCATTAAGGAGGAACTACTTAGGCTCACTCACAGCCATAAGGACAAATGCTCATGCTAAGCCAGCACACAACTAGTTTTGAAAAGAAAGTAGGGAGGTAAAGAAGGAGATATCTAATATAGTGAGCTTAACCACAGATCTACAAGCATATCAATTTGGCTTCAGACATCCTTGGAACTCATGTTACCTACCATACCCAACACAAGGGAGGTCCCCTGCTCTACTAGAGAATCCCTTAGGTGTTCCTTCCCTCTAGTTCTCTTTAGGGTGGGAATAGAAAGGTACAATATACTAAACCTCTATATATTATTTCCTTCACTAGGTTTATTAATCCATTTCGACCTCTTATCTCACTCCCACTTCAATACACTCTTGGATTTTCCAAATTTTGGTCATGTGATTGTCAAACATGAAATGCCACTTTCAAGATTCCAAATCTAAGTCTTCGTATGGATTTTCAGGATTTTGGCACTCTCAATTTCACCCTAGGGTTTACATCTCTGAGTTCCCCATTGGATTTTACCTCTCACATGAATTTCTAGGTGTTTTTGGCACTTCAAAACGTTGCTTCTTTCCAAGTTGTGATTTTTTTTTTCCCATAGATGGGAATGAATCAAATGATCATAATTTCTCTATGGTTCCTCAACAATGGAATGGGGATGATGGAAAACTAATTCCGATGAGGAAGAATGACTTCTGGGTCAAGTAAACCATGCCCATACTCAGCCATATGAATTTTTGAGTTTGCCAATTCTCCATTAATGCATGAGTTGATTTTTCTAGCTACTTTCTTACAACAGAAATAAATGGCATCATAGCTAGTCAATATGGGTTATAAAGATGACATTTGGAAACACAGGATTCAATCACTCAACCCCCTCACCTCTCTCCAGTGGATACACACAACCCCCTCATTTTAGTTTCTTTCGTATCCAACTATTAGAATTTTATTGGATTTAAATATTTACATGCTTATACAATTTTTCATGGCTTACTAGCACATGTATAACAAAATATAAAATACTTCCCTTTTCAAAAGTTAAGCATTCACTAGCGGGGACTTAGAATTGAGCTCCATGATAGGATTCATACATCACATATAAAAAATATTTACATATAAATCCAAGACATTCTAAGGGTCAAATTGGGGGTACTACAGTAACAAATCAAGTTATAGGATTCAAGGATGCAGTGGCATTGGTTTCAACCAGTGTTGTTGCAATTGCACAGAGTTCATTAAGATTTATGTTTATTGTTGTGGGAGAAGTTGTGTAAAAAATTAATAGAACTAACAATATATGTTGGTGTTGTACATATTGAACATACATTCAATACCATTGGCCTCTGCATAGACTTTAAAATAAAGCAATATCTAAACTAGCAAAAGGTGAAGAATGAATTTTATGAAAACACTAGAATATATTGGGAGTCCTTCTTTCAGTGAGTCTTACATTATTTATATATTTGTTTTATTTAGTATTTTGGCATAGTCATTTTCTATTTCATTACCATGTAATAAATATGCACATAAAAAATGATATATTAGGAATTAATTTTTTATTTTTGATTAAATATGCACATGATCATCATCACCACCACCATCCTCATGATCATCATCACCATCAACCTGATGATGATGATCATTGTGGTCATTGACTTATTTTCAAAGTTATGAATTAATATTTAATTACAAGCATTGGTCTAAACATCGAATTTGGACCCCAAATGTAGTATTGATACCAATCTATTGTTTTGCACTTGATATCTTGACATATACTTTTGACCTCATGCCAAATTTCCATGTACATTGATTTTAGGAATATCTCTTCTAGGAATCACTCTCTAAGGATTGAACTCAACATTCATTTCACTCGTTATGTTTTTGAGAGAAACGATGGCCAAGGTATATTTTGTTAAAGGCTGGATAGGTTACATCTAATTATTACATCTCAACATCTAATTGTTACATCTCAACATCTAATTGTTACATCTCAAACCAAAATCTCAAACCATCATTTTAAGAAATGTCCCTAAAGTGATGTTTCCAAGTCCAAGGTTTCCATTTTCTACTCATAAGAATTGGGGTAGAAAATAGACTATATAAATGTATAATTCAAATCATTTAGGAAAATTGGTGAAATTGTTGGTTCCTATAGAATACATCATATGGCCCTTCTAATAAATTTTTGACAATATGGATTACTTCCTTAATATTTCATACACGGATAGGTCCATAATCTACATATGCAAATTAATGTAAAAGATTCATTATACATACATACATATACTTATACATATGCATATGCATATATGTATGTATATTGTAAACTTCTCATTCACAACAAGATCTACAATCTAAGATATTCCTCACAATACAAGAATTTGAATAAGCAAGCATAAAATAGTGTGAAAGAGGCATAATGAAACTAACAAATGATGCCTGCAATAACTAAAGTTTCTATTATAGTAAAACATGTAAACATGTTGAGATCATAATTATAAGACAATAGGTAAAAATAGTTATCCTTTGGAGGAACTCAAATGGCATACATGTGGAAGGCTTGCACTCGACCTCAAAACCCCCCTATGTTGAACAATAGGCTCCCAAACTACCTCAAATGGTCACAAATATCAGATGTGAATGTTGGGATGGTATGGGTGGTCATAAATGGTGGTGTTCCATGCATGGTGGAGTGAATGGCAGTGTGAGGGTGGATCTAGGTAGTCCAAAGGACCAAAAGAGGCAAAAACAGCCAGATACAATGCATGAGCGCCCTTGGTCAAACCCATATCCATAAATTAAGGGATGGGAGTTCCCCTAGGGATAAAGTGGTCATAAATGAGGTAAATTATCTTCTAGTTAACCAAACTGAGTGTGACAGTGGTAATCGATGGCCCAAAACTCTCAACAACCTTAGGAAACATCATTAACCATGGTTTGGTCCATCTAACATAAGAAAAAATGAATGAAACTATGGTCCTAGGTGTAATAATGTTCTAACACCCCCCCTTAATCCTAACTTAATGTATCCAAAATCAAAATGAGGCCTTGGAAACTATGGCTCAAGTCATGATGCAATAGCATACGACTCTAAGTTCATTGACTGATGAATCAGCTTAGCATCCAACTCGAAGTTGATTTACTAATGAGTCATATTTCCTTGTAATCAAGTTCTATATGGATAGGGTTCGATGAAAAGTAGATATAATTACTTTTAAATTTGTAATAAGTGGCAATTTTGCTTTTGTTCTCCTTGATTCCTATGTAGATTTCTCAAGGATTGATCTTTGTCCATAGGGTTTTCTTTTATTAGGTCCTTAGGGCCAACTTAGTCAGATCTGACATGTTTTCTGAGTGTTATAAATTAATTTGAGTGTAATAGGTATAGAGAGAAAGGGGGTAGAAGGAAAAGGAAAAAGGAGTGAAAGATGAGATAATAAAGAGTGTGTACAGAAGGAGTGAATAAGTTGAATTCTCTGTGTTTGAAATTCTGATCAAGTTGAATAAAGAACAGAGGATTACATTTCGTGTGTGTTTTGGTGGATTCCTAGTTTTATATAAATATGTAGAGATATGAATTCATCCTATGTTCACTCCATATAATTATGTGTATAAATTATTTATTTTCCAAATTGCAGAGAAATTGATCCTTTCAGTGATTAATTTGGCGAGCTATGAAGATATATCTAAGAGAATATCACATGTTGAATAAATATCACAATATAAATCAATGGTTACAATCTATTTTGCATCTGGAGACTAATCAACAGGTGAGAACTCCATAAGAATCGACGGTGCGGAAGACTTCGAAATTGCCGTAATCGGGAAACATGGAAATTGCAGGAACTCAGTTTTCGACAAGTCAAGTTCTGCACCCACATGCGGGATAGACCACTGTGGAAGTTCGATTTAAAAAAATAAAATTTGTAAATCCGCATCCCATAATCCGCAATGTTGCGAAAAAGGGTATTTGCAGAAAAGGAGTTGCGGGAAATGTCTTGTGGAACGACGAAATTGTGGAGAACCTGAGTTAAAGGTTAGAAACATTATTTCAATCATGAATTCAATATAAAAGTTGAAGTCTTGGATCTAGTTGGTATTTGAGGACATCAGTTGTGGTATCAAAGTAGGACAAATATTTTGCGTAGTAGCTAAGTTGATCAGTTGAGTTTGTGAAGAAAGATGTCGCCAAGAAGGGGACGCATACATGGAGTTCGTGTAGGACGTGGTCAAGGAATAAGACTTGCTGAAACAGAAATGGAAAGACACATGAGAATACTGGAAGAAATATTAGAATCTATGGAAAGAAAGAACCATTCAGACAATTCAGATGACAGTGATGAAGAAGCCGAATCTGAATCCTCTGAGGAAGAAGAAGAAGATCCTGATGAAGTTACAATCTTGAATATGTTGATGAAAACCAATGGAAAACCAAGAATAAAAGTACCTATGTATTCAGGTAACTTAAATGTTGAATAACTTATGGATTGGATTAATGCTTTGAGTAAATAATTTGATTTTGAAGAGATAGAAGATAAGAAGAAAGTAAGATATACAGCTACCAGATTGAAGGGACATGCAGCTATCTGGTGGGATCATCTCCAGATCCATTGAGGAAGAAGAGGTAAGAAAAAAATTAACTCTTGGGATAAGATGTTGTATAATATTAAAAATCAATTTATGCCTCGATACTATCAGTTAAAACTTCTTAGACAAATACAGAACCTTAGACAGAAAGCTATGACAGTAAAGGAATATACAGAAGAGTTTTTAGACTGAATATTAGATCTGGACACAGTGAGGGAGGTATAGAAAGAGTAGCTAGGTATATCAATGGGTTGAGATATGATATACAGGATGAACTCAGTCTATTAAATTTGAAAACTGTAGAATATGTATATCAGGTATCTTTAAAGGTAGAAGAAAAATTGCTAAGAAAGAAAAACCAGGGAAACAGAGGAAAGAACATGGTAAGAGGTATAGGTGTACCAAACAGAGGAGGTATAACTTCTAAATATGAAGATAAAATTTCTAGTAGTAGCATTCAATCATTCCAGAGAGAAGGATTCAGAGGAGGTAGAGGAAGAGGTAGAAATAAAGTAAGATGTTATACTTGTGGAGAGATTGGACATATGTCTTGGGATTGTCAAAGAAATAAATATACAGGTCAAAGAAATTTGAATGTTACATAGGCTCAGGAAGATTCAAAAGAATAAATAGAGTTGAATAATCCTCCAAAGGATGGAGAGGTTCTTATGTTGAAGAGTGTCTTGGTGAAGATAGAGAAACAGGTACATGAACCAGTTCAAAGGAAAAGTCTTTTTAGAACAAGGTGTAAGTCACAAGGCAATTGTTGTAAAATGGTTATTGATAGTGGTAGTAATGATAATATGGTTTCCACAAAGATGGTAGAGAATTTGGGATTGAATAGGATGAAGCATCCCACTCCTTACAAAGTGTCCTGGTTGTAGAAAGGACATCAACTCTTGGTGAATGACCAGTTTAATGTGGAGTTCCAGATTGGTACTTACAAGGATGAAATATTGTGTGACATAATTCCTATGGATGTGTTCCATATACTCTTAGGGAGACCATGGCAGTATGACAGGAAAGCTGTTCATGATGGGAGGAACAATACTTATTCTCTGGATAAATATGGGAAGAGACATACCTTGTCACCCTTTGAAGATGAAGAAGTTCAAGGAAGTTCAGGATCAAGCATTCTACTGATGTCTGGAAAATACCTGTTACAGGACGTTCAGAAAGAAAATGATCTACATTTTTCTCTTATTGGTAAGCCAAAGGTAATTTTAACTTCTACAGATTTAGATGATTTTCCAGATGAAGTTAAAACTGTGCTTGATGAGTATGCTGACATTATTGTGGATGAATTACCAAATGAATTACCTCCTGTAAGAAGTATTAGTCATCACATTGACTTAACACATGGTGCAAGTTTACCTAACAAAGAAACATACATATTAACCCCCTAGAAAATGAAGAAATCAAACAACAAGTACTGGAGTTGTTGGAGAAGAGATTTGTGAAAGAGAGCTTGAGTCCTTGTGTCATACCCACTGTGTTAAGTCCAAAGAAATATGGTGGGTGGAGAATGTGTACTAACTCTACGAAAATCAACAAGATCACTATCAGGTATAGATTTCCTTTACCCAGAACTGATGATCTGATGGACTATTTAAGTGGTTCAAAATGTTTTTCCAAAATATATTTGAAAAGTGGATATCATTAGATTAGAATAAGGGAAGGGGATGAAAGGAAAAAAAACATTTAAAACTAATTATGGTCTATATAAGTGGTTAGTGATGCCATTTGGGATTACAAAGCACCCATTACTTTCATGAAAATTGATTAATGAGGTTCTAGAAGAATTTACTGGAAAATTTGTGATAGTATATCTAGATGACATCCTGATTTTTAGTCAGAATAGAGAAGAGGATTTAAGGCACCTTAAGTTGGTGTTGAGGACTTTGCATAAGGAGAATCTGCTGATAAGTTTGAAGAAGTGTAGTTTCTTGAAAAAAATAATTGGTATACTTGGGGTTTGTGGTTTTAGAAGAAGGACTAAAAATGGATTCTGATAAAGTGCAAGTAATTTTAAATTGTCTAGTTCCAAGGAATGCTTATGAGGTAAGAAGTCTTCATGGACTTGCTAGTTTCTATAGGAAGTTCATTAATAATTTCAGTAAGATTTGTGCACCTTTAATAGATACTTTCAAAGGAAGTAAAAAACCTTTCCAATGGACCAGAGCAGCTGATGGCAATTTTAAATTATTGAAGAAGAAAATAACTGAGAAGCCTATTTTGGTTTTGCTTAGTTTTGATAAATTGTTTCAAGTGGAGACAGATGCCAGTGGAGCAGCAGTGGGAGCAGTTTTAAGTCAAGAACAGAGGCCAGTGGCATATTTCAGTGAAAAGTTGAATGAAGCTAAACAAAAGTACTCTTCGTATGAAAAAGAATTATATGTTGTTGTGCAAGATCTTAAAAAGTGGAGAGATTATTTAATTCCTAGGGAATTTGTTTTGTATTCTGACAATCATGCTTTGCAGTTCATCAATAGCCTAAATTAAATCAAATGGATGCTAAATGGGTATAATTTTTGCAGAACTTTACCTTCGTTATCAAACATACAAGTGGTAAGTCTAATAAAGTTGATGATGCTTTGAGAAGGATAGGTTTGGTAATGTAGGAAGGATTGTTGTTCAAAGACAGTAAGTTGTGTATTCCAAGATGTTCAATGAGGGAAAATTTAATTCAAGAAAAGCATAGTGGGGGTCTGTCAGGACATTTTGGGAAAGACAAGAATTTTTGCTCTGGTGAGTAATTTTTATTTTTGGCCAAAGATGTAGCATGATGTGAATAAATTTGTTGAAGGATGTAGAGTTTGTCAACATGCAAAAGGGAGAAGTCAGAACACAGGATTGTATCAACCATTACCTATTCCAACTAGGCCTTGGGATTCAATAAGAATGGATTTTGTTTTAGGTTTACGTAGAACTCATATAGGTCATGATTCAATTTAGGTTGTAGTAGATCGATTTTCCAAAATGACTCATGTCATTGTATGCAAAAAGACTAATGATGCAACAAACATTCTTAATCTATTCTTTTTAGAAATTGTAAATTTGCATGGTTTTCCTTTGAGTATTGTGTCTGACAGAGATACAAAATTTGTTGGCCGTTTTTGGAGAACTCTATGGAATAAATTGGGGACTAATCTTAGTTTTAGTTCTGCTTATCACCCTTATAATGGTGGACAAACTGAAGTGGTAAATATGAGATGGGTAAATATGCTGAGAAGTCTGGTGTATGAACATCCAAGATAGTGGGACTTAGCTTTAGCTCACGCTTAGTTCGCATACAATGATTCACCCAATAGAAGTACAGGTATGATTCCTTTTCAAATTGTCTATGGGATGCATCCAAGAGGTGTATATCAAGTTAGATATTTGGGAAAACAAGAAAAGATAAATGCACAGCTTGAATACTTTGCAGTTAGTATGCATGAGCTACAAGAAAACATCAAGAAGAGATTACAGGAAAGTGCGGAGAAGTATAAACATAGAGCATACCTAAAGAGAAGAGGAATGAATTTTCAGATTGGAGATTTAGTGATGGCCTATCTTAAAAAGGAAAGGTTCCCTAAAGGAACTTATAATAAGTTGAAGATTAAAAAGATTGGACCTTGTAAATTTTTAAGGAAGTTTTCTGCAAATTCTTTTGAAATTGAACTTCCTTCTGATCTTCAAATTTCACCAATTTTTAATGTTTTAGATTTATATCCTTTTAGAGATGCAGGTATCCAACGAGATGGTGTAACTTCGGGTAGAGATGATCTATCTATAAATTGGCAAGGAAAAATTTCACAAAAATAACAACCTCATATTGAATCCATCCTTGACAAAAGAATCTTAAGGAAGATTAGGAACAAAACCTTCTTTCAATACCTGGTCAAATGGAGAAATCATCCCACTGAAGATGGAGCATGGATGACAGAGCAAGAAATTTCCAACTACAATGTACTATCTGAAGACTTAATGAAAAATTATTTTCTTCCCCAAGAGTATGATGTAGGAGCATCCAAATCGAAGTTCATTGAATGATGAATCAACTTAGCATCCAACTCGAAGTTCTATATGGATAGGGTTCGATGACAAGAAGATAGAATTAGTTTTAAATTTGTAATAAGTGTCAATTTTTCCTTTATTCTCCTTTATCCTTGCGTGGACTTCTCAAGGATTGATATTTGTCAATAGAGTTTTATTTTATTAGTTCCTCAGGTCCAACTTAGTCGGATCTGATAGATTTTCTGAGTGTTATAAATTAATTTGAGTGTAATAGGTCTTAAGAGAAAGGGGGCAGAAGGAAAAGGAAAAAGGAGTGAAAGATGAGAGAATAAAGAGTGTGCATAGAAGGAGTGAATAAGTTGAATTCTTTGTGTTTGAAATTACGATCAAGTTGAATAAAGAACAAAGGATTACATTTAGTGTGTGTTTTGATGGATTCCTGGTTTTATATAAATATGTAAAGATATGAATTCATCTTGTGTCCACTCCATATACTTCTGTGTATAAATTCTTTAGTTTCTGAATTGCACAGAAATTCATCCTTTCAATGATCAATTTGGCGAGCTACAAATATATATTTCAGAGAAGATCGAACGGCGAAGAAAGATCGTGATAGAAATCAATGGTTACAATCTGTTCCACTTCTGGAGACTGATCAATGGGAGAGAACTAATCCACAAGTATTGACGGTGTGGAAGACTTTGAAATTGTAGAAATCAAGAAACATGGAAATTGCGGGAACTCAGTTTGCGATAAGTCAAGTTCCCCAACCCACATGTGGGATAGATCGCTACAGCCGCAATTAGTTGTGGAAGTTCAATTAGCCACATCCCGTAATCTGCATTGTTGCGGAAAAGGAGTTGTGGGAAATGTCTTGCGGAACAATGAAATTGCAGAGAACCTAAGTTAAAGGTTAGAAATAAGATTTCAATCAGGAATTCATCTTGAAAGTTTAAGTATTGGATCTAGTTCGTATTTGAGGCCATCAAGTCACCTCTTACAATTTTATTAGTCCATATTACCAAGGTAAGGAGGAAAACCTCATGGGAATAAAACCTCCCCTAAAAAATGGACATGAAGTAAAATAGGAAGTAAATATCATTATTCACCATGTATTAACCACCCTAAGGAGTGATATAAGGTAGGTGAAGGTCTTCTCAATAAATCCCTAGGTGAAGGTCTTCTCAATAAATCCCTAGGTGAAGATATCAGTAGTTTGCTTGGAAGATGGGAAATACTGCAATGATATCACTTGCTCATGCACCAAGCTCTTGATGAAGTGAATGCGTATCTCAATGTGATTGGTCCTCTATCTAAATACTATATTTGTAGATATATGTATTTCAGTTTTATTATCACACCAAATGACAGTGGGTGAATTAAATGCAAATCCAATTTCTCTAAGAATGTCTTGCAACCACACACATTGTGTAGTTGCATTCACTGCTCCTCTATTCTCAACCTTAATGAATATAAGGATAAAGCATGTTGTTTCTTACTTGAATAGAAAATATGAACATGTGCAAGAATCAATACAAACTTGAAGTTTAGTTTCTATCAGTGCTATCTCCAACCCAACCAGAATCAGTAAATCGAACAAGTTCTAGTGGAGAACTAGCTACATAGTGTATCCAGAAATGCTTGGTTCCTTGCACATAATGAAAGATCCTTTTGGAATCCTTCCAATGGATCTCATGAGGGTATTATATATTTCTAGAAACAAATCCTACTACATAATCCAATTAAGGTCAAGAGTGTGTGATATACAACAAGCTCCAAACTAGTTTCCTATACAACGAGCTGTCCACCAATGGAGATGAACCAAAATCACCTAGTTTCACTCCTGAAAAGAAAGGAAACTTATAACCCTTGGATTCAACCATTTTTAAATTATGTAACAGGTTTTAAGAATAATTTTATTGGATGACCTTGATACTTTCATCATATTTATCAACCTCCAAGCCAAGAAATTGTTTCAACAATCCTAGGATAGTCATTGAAAACACACATTGCAATGAAGACTTAATTGAACCTCTATCAGAAATGCAACTTTCAGTGATCAAAATATCATCAACATACAATAAAATTATCATAATAGAGTCATAAAAATGTTTCAAATACACATTAGGATCATATTTTCATCTTTCAAAACCTTGAGAGAGAATAAAATTGTCTATCTTGGCATACCAATCTCTATGAGATTTCTTGAGGCCATAAAGAGACTTCTTCAACCTGCAAACAAGTGAGGAATATTGTATGAAACCATAAAGCTAATCCATATAAATATCCTCATCTGGATAACCATGAATAAATTCACTCTTCACTTCCATGTGGTTCACTTCCCATTGTTTGGATGCAGCAATGGCCAAAACTAACCTTATTGAGTCCATCTTTGCCACTGGTGAAAATGTATCTGTATAGTCCATTCCATGAATTGAGAGAAGCCCTTGGAAACCAATATGGTGTTATACTTCAATTCATAACCATAAACATCCATTTTTTTCCTATAAAACCACTTTCATTGCACTAGTTTCCTCTTAGAAGGTAGAGGAACCAACTCCCAAGTTTCATTGTCTTGAAAAGACTTGAACTCTTCTTGCATGGATGATTGCCATGTTGGATCTTGTGATGATTATTAATATGAATTTTTATTAGATCCAGCCATCAGAAAACACCTCTTAGTAATATTTGAATCACAAGTGGAGAAATAATTTTTAAACTGAGATCTAGTCTTCCTAGTGTCTAGTGGATTTCCTAGAAGATCACCAGTTGCTTGTATGGTTTTCTTAGCCCATTTGGGACTTGTGGGAAAATAATTATCTAAATGCATGTAATTATCTTCATATTACATATCAGAATAAGAAAAATCATAATTGGAAACATTACTTACATCATCATTGAGTGGAACATGTGAGAATTCCCCTTCCTTTAGATCAACCTCTTGCATAGGCTCTTCTTCGGATTGAATACTCCTATCAATGAAGGTATTTTGAGATGAGGGATAAAAGAGCTTGTATCAATTTGTGTATGTATCATATACAACCATTATGGACTCCTTTATTTAGGGCTACAAGGACTTTCTCTTCTCAGGAGGTATCCTAACCCATTCTCTTGAGCCAAACACCCTGAAGTGAGACACATCAGGCTTGTGTCATATCCAAGCCTCAAATGGAGTCATATATTCCAAGAATTTTTATGGAACTATATTATGAATATATGCAACACAATTTATGGCTTCATCCCATATCTTAGGAGACAAAGAATTAGCCTCCAGCATGCAAGTGGCCATTTCCTTCAATGCTCTATTATTGCACTCTGCCACAGCATTATGTTGAGGTGTGTATGGAACTAAATGTCACATATAAATGTGTTGGCCCTAGGAAAATTTAAACAAAATAATGACCGGAAAGATGAATATTTTGGCTGTAGGGTAAGTAGAGACCGCAATGGAAGGAGCTACGACAGAAGAGGAATAAATCAATTCGAAAAGCATAGTTCGACTTATTTTGGGTAAATAATTAGTTAGAATAAAATATTGATTTTATTAATAAAGCATGATTGTAAGTTGTGCTGATAGTACCTATTTTTAGATGTAATGATATGTATTAAAATAGAAATACATCTTGGTGACTAGCATCTTAGAGTTAGTCGAAGGTTGAATTCAAGAAGTGTAAAAGCATAAAATCCTATAAGAGCATTGACCCAAGATATGTGCAGGTGGTTCTTGAGTTGAAATTTTTGTGGAAGAGAAAATAAGTGGATCATTAGTGACCATTCATAGATGAGAGAAGAGAAAGAGACAAAAACCAAAGAGCATGAGACACGAGAAGGATGTATGAAATGTAAATAAGATCCAAAGAAGAGTTTGCAAGCTTAGTGTGTAGACCAAAGGTGCCAAACAATTTTTCATGTCAGTATTAATCTATCACAGTGGTCTAGGAACTGAAAACACAGTCTCACAAAGAATACAGACAGATAATCATAAAATTGGCAAAATGGTGCTACAATGGAAGTAGAAGCTGTGTATAATCAAAATGAATAATGAATAATACAATATAATGATCATGCTGGAAGCATGAATGCTAGGAAAATTCAAATTCCCAAGTAGGTCATTAGAATTGAATGAGTGAGTCTAGCTTAATTAAATGTAAGGCACAGTCAACACTCAAGTTAACCACTGATAAAAACCATAATTGACTCAACTGATCCCTAACTGAAGTCAAAGTGCAATAAATGACTGAGTCTAACTAAAAGTAGCCTAGACACATGTCATTACAAGCCAACCAACAAGTGGTAGCACATCAATTACTCCAATGAACCCCAATGAGGTTAACTGAAGTGTAACTGACCATCAGAAGTGGTTGGAGGCACCCCTGATGACTCCAGTTCATTAAATAATCAACTTAATGAAGGGAGGTACCTTCACTTCCATGTTTAACTGATTGTAACCATCAGTTAGCAATAAAGTGCATTTATGACACTCAAATCACCCCCTGAGTGCTCCAGTTAACCTCCTCGAATGTAGAAGGCTAAGTTAGCCTCCTTTACTGAAGGTAGGCATGGGTGTGCTCATGCTGATGTCATACAGTGCTCCTCTGATGTCAATTAAGTCAATAAAACTTAGGATAGTGGTTTAACTAGGACAAATTGACCAAAATGAGTGTGTATGGTGGTAAATGTCTCCAACACCCCCCTTAAGCTAAACTTAGGAGGAGTAGAAAACATAAAGTGCATAAAAGAATTCTAGGGCCCCAAAAACAAATGCCATAGGTCACCCTATACAATATTGAAACTCAAACAATGCTCAAAAATAAACTAAGTGAGGAAAAGAGGGAAAACCCAGTGGGAAACCCCCCCCCTCAAGATGAGCACTGAAAGTAGTTGGATCAACCCGATGAATTCACCCCCAATAGTGAATGGAGGTAAGTGAACTTATTTTATAAAAATATCTTGGTGAAGATGTCTGCAATCTGCTCATTAGTCGAGCAGTATTGCAGAATGATGGTCCTATCATGCACTAGCTCCTTGATATAGTGCATGTGTATCTCTACATGCTTGGTCCTCTTCCTGGTAACTGGATCTGTGGATATCTTAATAGCACTTTGATTGTCACAAAAGAGAACAGTGGAAAAAGTACTACCAAGATCAAACTCTGAAAGAATTCCTTGCAACCAAACAGCTTGGATGCAAGCATTCATCGTTCCTCGATACTCGACCTCTGCTGAAGACAATGCTATGGAAGCCTGCTTTTTGCTAGACCAGAAAATGGGGCCACTACCAAAGATGAAGACATATCTGGAACTTTAATTCTGATCAATAGAATCACCTGCCCCAATTGAAATCTGTGTATCCAACCAGCTCTAGTTCGGAGTCTGGAGCATAGTGAATGCCATAGGTCCTGGTTCCCCGAATGCACTAGAGGATCCTATTGGCTTCCTTCCAATGAATATCATGGGGCTGATGCATGTATATTGATACAAAATTCATGTCATAATAGATATCAGGCCTAGAATGATTCAAGTACAACAAGCTACCAATCAACTGTCGATAAATAGTGCATTCCATGGGAGGTGTGCTTTTTCCTTCTTCAAGGTTGATCCCTGAAAGGAAAGGGAATGGTGCAGGCCTACATTCAGCCATGTTAAACTTGAATAACAGGTATGATATGTATTTTGACTGAGTTACCATTATCCCATCATAATTTTGCTCAATTTTGATCCCCCAAAATTTCTTTCAGAGCCCCAAATTGCTCATTTCAAATGCATTGTGGAGAGCAGTTTTGATGACTAAAATAGAAGCAACTGTGCTACCTATGATCGGTAAGTCATCAAAATATAAAACAATAATAATCAAATGACCATCATAATTCTTTATATACACATTTGGATCTGATCTACACCGTTGGAATTTTTGCGAGAGAAGGAAGGCATCCATCTTGGAATACCACTCTCTTGAGGCCTGGTTTAACCCGTATAGTGACTTCTTTAGCTTGCAAACAAAATATGGATCAGAGATGTAGCCCTCAGGCTACTTCATGTATATCTATTCATGAATATATCCATGTATAAAGGCTGACTTAACATCCATATGATGCACTTCCTAGTGCTTAGATGCTGAAATTGCCAAAACTAGGCGGATGGAGTCCATTTTTGCAACCAGTACAAAAGTCTCATGGTAGTCGACACCTTGGACCTGGGAGAAACCTTTTGCCACCAGCCTTGCCTTATATTTTTAAGTTCTACCATATGCATAAACCTTATTCCAAAACACCCATGTGCATTGAACCAATTTCCTTCCTGGAGGAAGAGAAACTAGCTCCCAAGTAGTGTTTTTCTGAAGAGAATCCATCTCTTCGTCCATGGCAACTTGCCATATCGGATCCTTCCAAGAATGGTAGTAGGAATTTGGGTATGAAATTATCATCAAATAACAATATTTTTATATAAAATAATCAATACAAGACATCGCAATACCTACTCTTTGGAAATCAGACTGGGTTCTCCTTGGATCATCCGGATTTCCAATGTTATCTCCTACGGAGGAGAGTGTCTGTCGGGCCCAAGTTGGGAGATGATTTTGTACTTCAGGTTCTGATTCAAAATATGAAGTTTGTTTTACACTGATATCATAAATCACAGGATCCAAATTAGGGTCATCAACCCCAATTTCATCATCCAAATATTCAGTAGAATAGGAAGGAAATTCAACAGTTTTCTCCTTCACTAGTTCCACCTCCTGAAGAGGCTCATCAAACTTGACACTCCTTTCAATGATGATATATTTTGTTTTTATATCCAATAGATTGAAATTTTTTTATTAATTAGGATACCCAATAAATAGACATTCTATGCTTTTCAGTTGCAAAGGCCTCCTTTTATCAAGTGGAATTCGGGCCCATGCAGTGGACCCAAACACCCGCAGGTTCGACACATCCGGCTTGTGTCTGAAGTATGCTTCAAAATGGGTCTTCCATTTAATGGATGAGTAAGGCACTCTATTCTAAATGCATTCTGTAGCATGCATGGATTCATCCCACAAATTTTCATCCAAATTCTTTGATTCCAACATATAGGTGGTCATCTCCTTGAGAGACTGATTCTTCCTTTCTGCTACACCGTTCTGCTGGGGAGTGTAGGGAATTGAATGCTGTAAATTAATACCAATTTGGGAGCATATGTGCAGAAAATAATTACTGACATAATCCCTGACATTATCAGATCTCAAGATCTTGATCTTTGGGCCAGATGCATTCTCGATCAAGGCCTTCAGTTCAGTGAATTTTTCACAGACTTCAGACTTCCTTTTGATAAAGAAGACCCATGTGTACCTGGAAAAATCATCAATAAAAGTCAGAAGATACCTTGATCCATTCATGGATGTGATAGGAATGGGACCACTGATATCATAATATATTATTCCCAAGATTTATGTAGCTCAGCTTGCCTTCCCCCCGATCAAACTTGTGCTCAGGGTGCTTTCCAACAACACAGCCCTTGCAAATTCCTGTGGTTGCCTTGATGACCGGGAGGCCTTCAGCCATGGAGTTTTTCTGTAATTGCTGCAAGTATTTGAAGTTGATATGGCCAAGCCTCTCATGCCACAGTATACTAACTTCATTTCCATGAGTTAGCAGTGTGGTAAAATTTGCATCCGCCACAAAATGGGAAAACTCATAGGCTTTTGCATGATGGTTTGCAAGGCCTTTTGCAACAAGTTTCCTAGATGCAAGTTCTTGATATATACATCATTTAGGATAAAGTATACTCTCTTGGGAACTCCCATATGTTTCATTTAATAAACACTTAGGAGTTTTGATGCTAGAGATGGTACATACAAAACATTTGAAAAATACCCATTCTCAAGATCAACAATACCTTGTCCTTCTGAAATGATAGTGGAGTCATCTCCCATGTGGATGGGAATGTAGTTGCCGGTCTCCAAAGATGAGAAGGAGTCTCTTTTAGCCATCATGTTATTTGAAGCTCCAGAATCTATCAAGAGTGCTTTGGAATTCAAAGTTGTTGCCATGAGGGCATGACCTCTTTCATGTTGTGGTTCCCGATCTTGCTAATCTCTCCTCCAAAATATTTTCAAAAGATTGATGTGATTTCTCTCAAGGAGAGAGGTAGCTTCATCAAGTTTCTTCTTCATGCAGGCATGTTCAGGGTGGAATCCCTTCCCACAGTGTGAACACTTGACTTTTTCCTTTCCATGATGCCCTTTTCCTTTGTTCTTCTTTGAGCCAAAAGACTCATCATGCTGCTGGTTTTCAACTTTAGGCTTAGGAGCTTCAAATTTAGTTTTTGGGTTCTTCTGCTGCTTTCCTTTACCCTTCATACCTTTGGGCCCCAATACATGGAGGGCTTGATCACAGGAGGATCTGATGATCCCCATCTAGACAAGCTTATCATCTTCACTTGTTAGGGACTCAATGAAGGCATTGAGTGAAGGCATATTCCATCCAGGGGTTGTGAGCTTCCACGAACAGAATGTAGAGACAAAAATTGAATAATCAGCTCCAATTTTGGAGAGTATGGGAAGGATTATCTGATCATCCTCCTTCTCCACTTTGCATTGCTTCAACAGTAAGACAATGTGCTTGAAATTTGTGAAAAATTCATTCAAGGTATCAAAATTGTAAGGCTGGAGAGACATCAACTCATTCTCAAGATGGTATAATCTCAAATCATCCTAATTTCCATACAGGGTTTCCAATTTTTCCTAGATTTTATTTGGAGTCTTCAATCCTGAAAGATGGAAAAGAAGATCCTAGGAAACAAAGAGGCACAAGAATCTGAATGCTTCATCTTTCTTGTTCAAGAATCTAGCTTTTTCTGTCACTGAAGTAGGCTCTTCTTCAGTGTCCATAGTGACTGTATAGAGTCCTCTAGCATGTAGGTGGATCTCCATGTCTCCTTTCCATGAGTGGAAATTGAACGGAGTCAAGAGTTCTATGGAAGAAGGCATCTTAATCTGCTAGAGCGAATGCTTTCACCTGTTAAAAGCCTGAAAATCACAACAAAAGGGGCACTGTAAGGTCGGAAAACTTGCACATTTTAGGCTTTCATCACACCCAGCATAGTCAATCATGCAAGCTTGATCAACAATTTCCTTACTTGGGGTATTAAGTGTCAAGCCTTGGATTCTAGTGCAGTGCTGGATTTTTGAGCTATTGCTCAATTTTCATGCAAGATCTGTCAAAAACCTTGTTTTTGAGAGATCTAAGTTTCATCCCACCATGAGCTCTAATACCATATTAATTTGTCACAGTGGTCTAGGAACTGAAAACACAGTCTCACAAAGAATACAGATAGATAATCATAAAATTGGAAAAATGGTGCTGTAATGGAAGTAGCAGCTGTGTATAATCAAAATGAATAATGAATAATACAATATAATGATCATTCTAGAAGCATGAATTCCAAGACAATTTTAATTCCCAAGGATGTCATTCGAATTTAATGAGTGAGTCTAGTTTAACTGAATGTAAGCCATAGTCAACACTCAAGTTAACCATTGATCAAAACCCTAATTGACTCAACTGAGCCCTAACTAAAGTCAGAGTGTAATAAATGGCTGATTCTAATTGAAAGTAGCTCAGACACATGTCACTGTAAGCCAACCAACAAGTGGTAGCACATCAGTGACTCCAATGAACCCCGATGAGGTTAACTGAAGTGTAACTAACCATTAGAAGTGGTTGGAGGTGCCCCTGTTGACTCTAGTTCATTAAATAATCAATTTAATGAAGGGAGGAACCTTCACTGCCCTATTTAACTGATTATAACCATCGGCTAGCAATAAAGTGCATTTATGACACTCAGATCACCCCTGGAGTGCTCGAATTAGCCTCCCCGAATGTAGGAGAAGGCTATGTTAGCCTCCTTGACTGAAGGTAGGCATGGGTGTGCTCATGCTGATGTCATACAGTGCTCCTCTAATGTCAATTAAGTCAATAAAACTTAGGATAGTGGTTTAACTAGGCCAAATTGACCAAAATGAGTGTGTATGGTGGTAAATGTCTCCAACAGTCAGATGAAGAGAACCTTTTTTTCCCACATGGGTTTCCATGATATATCTTGTCTCTGTGTGTGTCTGATATTTGTGATTTTTTCGAATGCATAGTTGTTGTGAATGACTTGATCTAAATATGTTGAGTATAATCTACTATGAAAGAACTTATATATATGTGTCGCACATCTATTCACTTGATCATATGGATTTTTAATTAATATGTGTTAATGATTTATGTTATATTCTATTATATGTATATCAAGAGATCTGAATGTTATTGTCTTGAATGAATATATGAGAACATAAGTGTAATTCCCAGGTTTTAGTTAAGTGACATGATAAGAGTATGATAAGGAAATCCCCCTAGTTAACTACAGAAACCTGGTTCTAGTAGTTCCCATGAGATATCTCAGGTGATACTTCATCTACGTCGTAGGTGTGTTTGATGGAGTTCTCCTCCGTCGGGCCGATCTATTGGGTTTTGTTGATGAACAAAGGATCTGGACCTGGTTCGACCGAAAGAAAACCAATTTTTTTTTCCATTGTCAGGACTATGAATACTATTAATGGGGATATTTTTTGGAACCCAACAAAACCTGAAATTCAAGATTGGGTTGATTATAAAGCACTAGAGTTTTCATAAAAAGAAAGTAAAGGATCACGAATAATCCCAATAGAATGGTTGGAATGATACCTTTACACAAACATCCATGAAATTTTCTTTAGCGAATTTCCAATTGTATTGCATGAGTGGCTATTAAAGCTAGCAACCCATAAGAAAGAATTTGAAGGTGTAGAACCTACATAGTGGATTCCTCAACTAATCCACCGGTTGAAGATAAATAATAATCCTATGTCGAGGGCTATCGACTTCTGGGTTGATAGTATTTTGGAGGGATATATCATAGAAATTCCAGTCAATGCGATAAAGTCATACATTGAAGCAGAAATAGAATTTTTCCAAGGACCTTGAGTTTGTTATCTAAAATATTTAAAGTTGTGGATCAATATGTCGGTGTGTGAGAAAGGGATCCTGAGAATGGAATCTGACGAGTTAATATTGTTGCATCGAGAACCAAGGTAATTTCACAAGAAATATTGCGAGCAAAATGGACGAGAATAAATTGAGATGGTTTCTGGAAATAATGAGAATGAGCTAGAAGGTGGAAGCCTAAGGAGTGGAATAAGATTTCGATCGGGAAATAGAAGAAGGACTATGACAAGGAGATAAATTTTTAGTGCAACCAGAGGAGAGTATAATGAATTGGAGTTGCAACTTGATGGAGGATCTTGCGATGAATAAGAGGAGTACCATCTTATATCTGAAGAAGCTGAATTATTAAATTGAGCACATAGATCTGTGGACCAACACACAAATCACAAGATAAATCACACAATGTTTACTCAGAAATTGAAGAATGAAACAATGCAAAAATGGCTTGCAATTGTGAATGCTTTCATTAAGCAAAAGTAATTAGATAATTAATTACAATGAAGTACAATGGCTAAATAGCCTCATGTAATTCGAATCTATTTGAGGAAATTCAAATTGGTTTGAATCTACTTGACTGAATGGTTAATTGACCTTGTATAAATCATTATCGGAGTTCATTGGAGTTCAAAATACAAACTCAAGTGTCTAATTCAGTGTTAACTAGTCTAACTAAATGAGGTAGGTGAGTAAATGCACCTTGCCTACATGCAGCCATGCAAACCTAGCGCTAACTGAGTAGAACTAAATGTAACAAAATAGAATTGAATGTAACTAACTCCTAACTGAGCTTGACTAGTCACCAACTGAACACAACTAATGGAGGTTGGTATCGACACTCCCATTGGCTCCTAATTTGTAGGGATTGATCTAGGAGTCTCCCAAAATTATGCATGCAAGTGAAATCAGTGGTAGTTGGCCTCAATTAGTGCTCCCTGCACTTTAGTAACTGGTACATTTTCCCCAATTAGGCCAAGTGGACCCAATGGTGCTAGTGACAAAAAATAGACTGAAAGGACTCCTGATTTAGACATAATTGACCAAAATGGACAAGGGAGGATTATAATACTAACACCCCACCTGAATGCTAACTTGGAAAATTTTTAGGCCCTGGTAACTAATACAATAGGTCACCCATTAAAACAAGTAAATTAACGGCTCAACACAAGGACCTGGGAAAAAAACCACATGGGAAAAAAGGCCCCCCTCTAACTAAGCAGATAGAATTAGGATTCAAGTTTAAAATACTTGAAAATATGTTGCTGCAACCTTCATCTCTATGATGTAGTGAAGAAACATGCATGATGTTCTGTGCATAGGTATCCTGGGGCCTGACATTTATACTTCTCCATATTCTCCCAAAATGATGATGGAAGGAAGGAGGAATGTAACCTTTGCCTCTTTCTGGATGAAGAGGTGTATGATCCACTCTATTCTTCTGAAGGAAATGTAATTGATCAGCCCTTTCCATGTAGCATCTCACAAGAAGTTTGTTGCATCTCTCTAAAGTTGGTAAGATTGCATGGCATAGCGCAAGGTTCTTTTTCTTCTGAGTGTAAGATGGATTTCCAGTCATCTTCCTAGCTTCCCGCTTGGGAGTAGGGACTGGATCTGGATTTGAATCACCCTGAATCTCAATCTGATGAACTGATACATCTAGTTCTGCAATACTAGTAGAAACTACAAAAGAAGTAGATGGAATGTTTTTACCTTCCCTTTCAAGTGGCTGTTGAGAGTGCATTGGTTCTGAAAATGACATGAAGTGTGAGAAATCATATTCCTTGGAGACATGATTTGCACCACCCTTCACTATGATGTTCCCAGTAGAGATATCTGTGATCTCCATTGATTCAGGCCCAAATATCACTCACTTTGGAGAGCCAGTATGAGTCATATGGTATACAGATAACAAATTTGCAGCTAAGGAGGGCACATAAAGCACATCTTTGAATTTTCCATGTTCAAGATTGATAGAACCCTTCCCTTTGGCTCGAATTTGACTGTTATTACCCATATGAATACTAGGACCATCAAAATACTATAAGGAAGAGAATGATTATCTGGATGCAACCATATGATTGGAAGCTCCAGAATCAATGAGTAAGGCATGTGCTGTTGAACAGTTATCCTTTAGCGCATGGCATTTATCTTCATGTTATTCATTTTCTTCTCTATGGTCAACCTTCCTTACGCTAGCAGGTACATTAATGTTATGTTTCTTTAGAAGAATAGCCATCTCATCAATTGTTCTTCTCATACAGGAGCTTTCTGGATGAAATCCCCTTCCACAGTAAGAACATAGGGTCTTTCTCCACAGGAGACTCATCCTTTTGCTTCCCCTTATCATTCTCTAGCTTAGGTCCTCTAGCAACTAGTGATTGATATTTGGAAGACCAAATGATCCCGGCCATTTGGATCAACTTGTCATGCTCCTGGGTGAGAGATTCAATGAAGGAGTTAAGAGTAGGCATCCTCCAATTTGGAGTAGTGAGCTTCACAAAATGAAAGGTTGATACAAATACTGAGTATTCTGCACCAAGTTTTGAGAGAATGGCAAGGATGAGTTGATCATACTCCTTCTCAACCTAGCATAGCTTCAAATGGAACACTAGATGCTTGAATTTGGTGAAGAAGTCATTTAGTGTTTCAAAATTGGCTGGATGAACATAAATCAATTCATTCTCTAGCTGATAGATCCTCAGGTCATCCTGCTTATCAAATAAGGAAGCAAGCTTATCCCAAACCTCCTTGGGAGTCTTTAATCCATTGATGTGGAAGATAATATCTCGAAATATTGAGAGGAACAAGCATACATATCCTTCATCAAGCCTATTCTAGTACTTTTGTTTATCAACATAATAAACTGGCTCTACCTCTGTCTCCATTGTGAGTCTGAAGAGACTTTTGGAGCGTAGCTGCATCTCCATGTCCTCCTTCCACTGGTAGTAGTTGAAAGGAGTGAGAAAATCCATTGGAGGGTCCATTTAGAATGCAGTGAAGGAGGTTGAGCTACTGTAGCGAATGCAGTGAAGGAGATTGAGCTGTGTGTAGCAAATGCTGTGAAGGAGACTAATAAACCTGTAAATCACACAATCAAACAGACAAAGTAAGGTCAACATCTTGCACTTTTGGAATTTCCTTCACACCCAGCATATTTGATCAAGCAAGCTTGATCAATAATTCCTTTACTTGGGATATTAAGTGGTAAATTATCCTTTTCTGGTGCAGTACTGGAAGGAGCAATTTTGCTCAATTTTTTTTTGGATCCAAGTATGAATCTGTAGTAGGAGAAGTGCCTTGTCCTACTGAGGCTCTGATACCATATTAAATTGAGGACATAGATCTATGGACTAACACACAGCTCACAAGATATATCTCACAATTTTACTCATAAATTGAAGAATGAAACAGTGCAAAAATGGATTGCAACTGTGAATGATTTCATTAATCAAAAGTAATTAGATAATTAATTACAATGAAGTACAATAGCTAAATAGCCTCATGCAATTCGAATCTATGTGAGGAAATTCGATGGTTTGACTCTACTTGAATGAATGGTTAACTGACCTTTTTTAAATCATTATCGGAGTTCATCGGAGTTCAAAATCCAAACTCAAGTGTCTAATTCAGTGTTAACTAGTCTAACTTACTAAGGTAGGTGAGTAAATGTTCCTCACCTGCATGCAGCCATGCAAACCTAGTGCTAACTGAGTAGAATTGAATGTAGCAAAATAGAACCGAATGTAAATGACTCCTAATTGAGCTTAACTAGTCGCCAACTGAACTCAACCAATGGAGGTTGGTATTGGCACTCCCAATGGCTCCTAATTTGTAGGGATTGATCTAGGAGGCTCCTAAACTGATGCATGCAAGTGAAATCAGTGGCAGTTGGACTCAATTAGTGCTCTCCACACTTTAGTAACTGGTACATGTGCCCCAATTAGTACAAGTGGACCCAATGGTGATAGTGACCAAAAATAAACTAAGAGGACTCCTAATTTAGACATAATTAACCAAATTGGACAAGGGAGGATTGTAATCCTAACATAAATAAGAAGAAGCACCAGATATAGATCGAGATTATGGAATACCCACAACCTCATGTACATCACCTGAGGTAAGATATAGAAACACATCACCCAGTGGTTTTGTTAACCAGACTAATAGTAATAGTGGAAATAACAATTAGGGAAATCCCACTAGCGGAATTGTTAATTCGACAATACCAAGAGTAAACATAATGGATGGAAATGATAGAAAGCTACTGATATTTAATGGAAATGGGTTAGAAGACCTTGAAAAACATTGGTTTCTATGCAAATACATGTGGACCATTCAACAGGTCCAAGATGAGGCCATAAAGAAATCCTAGATGTTTGCATCCCTTAGAGGTCATGTGCTCGACTTGTAGATGAAATTTTTTGTGGTTCTATAAGGAATCCTGTAGAATACATTAGATCAAATTCATATCGGATTGATAGATGAGTTCAAGAAGCATAAATATAATTCGTAGTGCATTATAGAGTTAAAAGAAATTAAACAGTTGTGGACGAATTTCTCCCTTGTCGGGGCGATATCTTGGGTTTTATTAACGAACAAAGTATCTAGGCCTGGGTCGATTGAAAGCAAGCCAACAAATGGATCGATGGAGTCTATTTTTGACTTCAACCAAATATTCAAAACACTGATGGCTAAAGTAATATTTCAGATGTTGGATGTCCAACACAAGTAATGGTTTATTGCGGTGATGCTACCGCATATCTATGTCCCATTAATGCAACAGAAAATTGTATCACAGACCGAAGCCCTTGAGCTCACCATGAAATTGGAAGCTTCATTTGTCAGAGAAATTGGTGTAGGAATGATGCAAATACAGTTGCAAATTTCCAAACGTACATTGCAACTTCAGGATATCAAGAAGGGGAAGGAAATATAAGAAGAGATTTGGTGTACCCGATGTAGAACTAAAGGCCACCACAAATATTCTTACTCCATGTATATGAATTATGTTGCATCAAGCACACCAAATCCGATAAATAAACAAGGAATGCGGTGGTGTATAATTTGTTAGACTAGAGGACACTAGTCAAAATAATGTTTATATTTACAAAAGATAGTAGGCATACCAACAAGTATATATTGCAAATTATTTCAATCAGTAGGACATGACGAGAAAGAATGTAGAGCATATATGTTGTTCCAGGAGAAAATAGTTGACACATACCTAATGAAAACGGAGAACACATGCAGGATGAGCGAGCTTAGGCTCAATACCCATAGACTCAATATAGTCAGACATAACACCTATAGAGACAATACCCTCAACCTAGAGGAGGTGGAATTTTCAGAGGTCGAGGGTAAGGAGGAGGATTTGGTCATGGAAGAGGCCAAGTAATATGTTATAATTGTGGAAACTCTAGAAAATTTTCCATAGAATGCACAATCCTACATTGAAATGTTCATACTGTAAAGCACTGGATCACACTGTTGAAGAATGTACAAAGTTGATTGTGAGGTGGAAGGCTTGAAATATGGGAAACCAAAACCCACCAAAAAACACCAATACGAACATCGAAAATATCTACGTTGAACCGTGGGAGCTGAATATTGTCGTCGTGGGAAGAGGAGGTGTTGTGACTAGAGCATATCAAGAAGAACCATATGGAAAAATAAGAGTGCAGCCAAAAAAAAAAGATACACTTTGATGTCAATAAGGAAAAATAAGTATTCTTGGATGCTCCACATGAGTTCATTACTGAAAATCAAGCATCGAATTCTGTTGCTATACCAAGTGAAGGACCAATATTGGACATGCCTCAAAGATTCGAGTTGCTATTTCAAAAGAAACAGATAGAACAGGTTAGTAAACTGAAAGAATTCTTTAAAAATTTTCTAGCATTAATAATAGATAAATATGTTGTAGAGGAACTATTATCCTTAATAGAAGAACCTCAAGAAGACATGTGACAAGAGAAGAGGGTTAACCACATCGAGAAAACATTGAAAATTGGTTGTGAACTAAGAATGGTTTCCCAGCTAGGAGATTACGATATGTATTATATTATTTTAGACTTGGGTTCTAATGTTAACCTTCTTACTAGGAAAACCTGAGAAAGTATGGGAAAGATGAGACTAGTATGGTCTCTTTTCTAGCTAATATTAGCCAATCAGTTGAAGGTGTTTCCTATTGGTCAATAGACATAGGTTCCAGTCGAGATAGAAGGACTTCACACTTGTGCATACTTTGAGGTAATCAACATTGTTGATGATACGAATTCATATCCTACACTTCTAGGGCTCGATTGGGCCATTGATAACCAAACTATTATCACTTTCAAGAAGAGGATCTTAAAGTTCGAAGATGAAGAAGTGAGGGTAGTCACAATGCTTGATCCTCTGGAATGCCAGATCTATGTCGAGGAGGTAAATAATGAAGGACAAGATGGATACTTGGAACATATCTATAATATTACTTCTACAATGGATGATTATGTAAATCCGATGGTTGATGAAAAACTCAGTTGGTGAAATGTTAGTTCTGCACATCATATTCAGAAGAATCTTTAGGGAATTGGTAGATCTGACTCCATGAAGTATCAATGTGAAGATGCACTAAAATGACAAAATCCATGAGGTGGGTAGGTATCGAGGTATGTGATATACCTGTCTATGAGGGTTTTCCTAACCTGGAAAATTTTCTAATGGAATTTGAAGAGAAAGTAACAGAACCTCAATGATTGTTATCTCTATACTTTGCATTGAAGGCTACACCTTCTAGATGGTGGGTCGTGCATAAATATTCTATCTCAAGATGGCCTCAATGTTGGAGATTAATGGAAGTTTGATTTGGATAGAAGGTGACATACATTGGTCAGAAATAAAAAGGAATGACTAGTCCTATCAAGCACATTGAGCAGTGTCGTGCGACATGGGAGGCATGTCCGCGACATGAATTGGTTAATCAATTTATACATGCTTTGGAAATGATACCGAGGAAGTGGTATACATATTTTGAACTACGACAAGGAATAATAGCATGGGAATAATTAGATACTAGTTTCACCCATACATTTGAATTTGATGATGATGATCCTTTAATTGATGCTGCTCTACAAGTAATCAAGACTAATATATTTGAAGATATTCCTATGTCGAAGACAAAATTTTATGATAGCAGGATGGCAGTCCAACATTGTATGGAATGTTATAATGTAATAGGCGAATTGGATGATGATGATCCCCATGACATAAATATTCCTAATTCCGAAGGTACTCACACGGTGGAAGGATTAGGTGCCTTAAGAAACAAGTTTTTTAATCCTTTGAAAATAAAGAAAGTGAACATTGGCTCTCCTGAGAATACAAATTTTTCCAATATTGGGGATTAATAGGATGATGAGACCATTGGGAATATCACCGACTTATTGCATGAGTTTTGGGACCTGTTTCCCACTATTTTTTTGAAATGAAGGGAATTGTCGGAGATCTTGGAGAAATGAAGATTCCCTTGAAGCCCGACACAAAGCCTGTTAAGCAACGACCATATTGAATCAATACAAGGTACAAATAAAATGTTAAAATAGATCTAGACAGAATGTTAGATGCAGGAACCTTAGAAACCATCGAAGAATCCGAATGGATTAGCCTCATGGTAGTACAAGATAAGAAAACTATTGGTGAAGTGTGCATATTTGTTGACTTGAGAAAGCTGAATGATGCATGTTTGTATGACCCATTTCCAAACATGTTTACATATGAAGTATTGGAAAGAATTGAAGGTCAATAAATATATTATTTTACTGATGGATTCTCTGGTTACCATTGTATCAAAATTGCGAAGGAAGATTGACACAATTCAACCTTTGCAACATAATGGGGATATTTCCAGTATATGGTAATGCCTTTTTGACTCAAGAATGCTCCTGATATATTTTCTAGGATAGTTGTTGTTTCTTTTAAAGATTTCATTCACAAGTTTCTTGAAGTCTACTTTGATGATTGGACGGTATTTGGGCTCACAAAAGATCATATTGAGAGCCTCAAAATGATGTTGGAATGATGTTGATAGTACCGTATTTCCCTTAAATTAAAGAAGTACATTTTTTGTGCCCCTTTTGGAATTCTACTGGGTCATGTGGTTTGTCACGATGGTATATTGGTGGATCCTACTAATATTGTGATCATTTTCATCCTACCACAACCTGCGACGGTAAACTAGTTATGAATGAATTTGGGACATATAGGGCACTATCATAAATTTATCAGAGGATACACCGGATTGATTGTCTCAATGGAGAAATTATTGAAGAAGGATGTTAAGTTTTTGTGGAGTGAAAAATTCCAAGAGAGTCTGGATGTCCTGAAAAATAAGATGGTTACCACACCCATATTAGTCTTTTCGAACTAGAAGAAAGAGTTTCATGTACATGTTGATGCATCATCTGTCACACTTGGAATTGTATTTACGTAGACAAGAGAAGGATCTATTGATCATCCTATCGCATTTTATAGTAGGAAATTATTAACGACAGAGAAGAACTATACCATGAAAGAATGAGAAGGACTAGCTATGGTATATGCTCTTCAAAAACTCAACACTATTTGTTGGGAGGTCATTTCAAGATGTACACAGTCCATTCTGCATTGAAATATATGGTCAATATGGCAGTGTTGTGGGAGGATATTTTTCAATGGCTTCTCCTCTTCCAGGAATTTGACTTTGAGATCATTGTTAAACTGGGTCAACTGAATTCATAACCAGACCATCTGTCAAATCTAGAAAGTGGAGAAGAACCAGGTAATCTCGACGATAGTCTTCCTGATGCACAACTGTTTGTGATTAAGATGTTTGATGATCATTATAGAGATATTGTACATATCATAACTATGGGGTATGCACCATAAGGATTCACTACAACATAGAAAAAACAATTAGTTATCATAGCTACAGATTTTTTAGTCGATTGGTGGACAGTTATACAAAATGGGACCAGTTGAAATTCTTCGTCACTGTCTTTTGCAACATGAGTGACATATGGTATTGAATGAATCACATGTTGGTGTTGTAGTATGCCATTATGTAGGTAATTCAACAATGCATGATATTTTGCAGGATAGATTGTGGTGGACTACTTTGCATCCAGATGCTAGATATTATTTTCGCAGTTATGATATTTGCCAACGAACTGCGAAGTCACCGTGACAAGATGAGATGTTGATGGTACAACAAATAACTTTAAAGGAATATGAAAAATGGGATGTTTATTTTTCTTGGACCTATTAATATAGTGGGAAAGATAATAGGTGCATGTTACATTATCACTACGACAAATTACTTTACCAGATGGGCTGAAGCAGTGCCGATAAAGGATTGTACTGTTGCGATCGATGCAAAAATTTTGTTTGGAAATGTTGTGAATAGATTTGGATGCCCGAAGATTTTGATATGTGATCAAGGTACTCACTTTGTAAATTAGTTGTTCTATAACTTAAATAAATAATTCCATATTCAACACCGAAAGATGACATCATATCACCCACAACAAATGGTGATGTTGAGGAATTCAATAAGATCTTGGAGAATGCATTGATAAAGATCTGTAATGTTCAAAGAGATGATTAAGATCATAAAATACCGAAAGTATTATTGGCATATTGCACCACTTGTAAAAATTTGGCAAGATAGACTCCATTTCAACTAGTTTATGGATTAGAGGTTGTTATGCCAATGGAATATATTGTACCTAGTTTGAGAATAGCCCTGATTACCGAAATGACTGATGTTTGTGCTGTCGAAGAAGATTGTTGCATCTTGTATAATTAGAAGAAGACATATTCACCACATGATATCATCAAAATGTTGAGAAGACACAACAAAAATCTTGGCATGACCGACACATTAAGTATAAGTAGTTTTAAATTGGATACCTTGTTCTCCTCTATGAAAGTAAGTTTTTAAAGCATCTTGGAAAGATTAGAACACATTCGTTGGGACCATATATTGTAATTCAGATCATCAAAGGAGGAACAATGTAATTGCTTAAATTAGATGGAACGCCCTTTAAAGGGTTGGTGAATGGAATTAGGCTAAATCCTTTTTAGGATAGTCGCAGTCTGCTCGATTGAGAGTTCAAAAAATGAAGGAAAATTAGTTAAAAAAAAGAGATAAGTAGTAATAAAATTTATGAGTGTTATTGTTGCAAAAGTTATTAGTGTTTTGTTTCAAAATATTATGAGTGTTTTGTTCACAAACTTATGAGTGTTTTGTAAAAATAAAAATTGATATCGCAAAATTATATAATGCTGTCACAGATTAGATGTATGTTGCATAATAAGAAAAGTGTCACAGACTCTCTATCTGTCACAGAATAAGAATTATTTTTGCAGGTTATCTGTCTGTCGCAGAAGAAGAATCGTTGTCGTAGATTATCTATCTGTCACAGAAGAATAATCATTGTCAAATACTATCTATCTATCGCAGAAGAAGAATCGTTGTCGTAGACTATCTATTTGTCGCAAGAGAAAAGTTGTGTCGCGGGCTCTATTCCTATCGCAAGAAAGGAATTTATGTCACACGATATTGGATTTTGGTCACAACTAACAACTCGCTAGTAATTAATTTGAAATGCGCAGGATATTTTGACGAAGTACTCTCTAGTAACTTCCTCCATTAATGCACAATAACTACCGATGAACTGACAGGCGAAGTGATGGTTTGATTGATTTTTTCCTCATAATGATTAGATATTTCTCCATGTGATGGAAATCACTGCGAATGAATGAATTAGTTAATGAGTAAATATATTTCATCTTTGCATCGAAGCATCATTTATTCTATTGCATACGATTGAGTAATATTTCTGGGTTGAACTATTTGTCTGCAACTATAAGAGTCGAAGCTATTTTTCATAAATTATGGTAATTTGTGTCTCAAGCACTAGCTCTGTTCAATAATTAGGTGTCGAGACTCCATCGTATATGCTAATCATGGAAGAGCATGCAAAGGTTGTTTCATAGCTTGAAGTGATGATTAAAGTGATTCTATAGTCATACCAGCCCAGTACATCAAAGAGGAAACGTTTTACCAGTCGAAAACCACGAGCAAACTCACCTCCACCATATGATGAAGCAAGAGGATCTACATCCATGTTGCCAAATTATGTCCCGTTGATGCCAACAGATGCACCTAGGGTCATTGTTGGTAATAATGCTAGCTATCTATTAGTTGCACCATCAATACCTAAAAGAGTTCAGGTAACAAAAAATATTATTCCCAATTTGTAGAAAATGGGATTAATCGACCGTGAACTTCATAAGTTTTTGGATCTTGTGATGAGCAGATACATGACCATTGTCAGGGGAACTGAGGATGACCCTATCCACATAGTTCCTATGGAATGGGAAAGAGGATTGGATAAATCCAGAATACTTTCATTGATGCACATGTTTCATTTTGGTCGCACAATAGAAGTTAATTCCTATGTGAAACAATTACTAGTATGTTTTCATGGTGGTTGTCTATTGCTCGACAGGAAAATTTTAGTGGATGTCGAGCTCATAGCCTCAATCAAAGGATTCCCCCTTTAATAGTAAACCCAACACCATTTTTGGTTGGTAAATACCAATATACAACTTTGATGAACAAAATGAAGGATAGGTATGAGTTAACGAGGGATAAATGAGGATTTTCCATCTCCTCCATAAATGAAACGATTGTTCAGTTTGCAGCCAAGGTTCTATCCAAGAAATTTCTCATAAAAATGCGATTGAAATAATGAATTGGTGGAACAATTGTTGCAGTAGAGCGGTGCATAGTTGGTGTCCAGATGAAATGGGCGACCTATCTGCTTAATGAGATATTAGCAGATGTCGAGGATGCATAAGAAAAGGGTAACCCCTTTAATTATTCTTTGTTGTTAATTTTGATTTCTTTTGTTGCATGGGCATAAATTCCAAACTACCAAGGGGTTGATGTCCTTGTCCCATGCCGAGGATATCGATAACAGAATATCTGGTTCAAAAAAGAAAACCCTCAGAGGCAGAAATATAATAATATTAACTTTTTCCTACAAGGAGAGGCAATTAGGAATTTTTTAAGCAAGCAGGAAGAATCAATGAGGGAATTTTTAACTAGTTTCTTAACAATATCATATTCTCACACGGGGCCCATCACATTTTTTTGGATTCATGACAAGACTCGCATAAGCAGTGTTTAGCAATGTAGTTTCAGATAATTGTTGTGAATTTTGACAAAATCATTTAGGACTGGTCTGAAGAGTGGAGAGTCCCTATCGCATAGGATTAGATCTCTAAAGAAGAGGAACCATGACTGGATGATCCATTGAAGAAGAAGAATGGAGAATAGCGGGGAGATATACCAGTAGATGAAACTCCAAGAATCTCTCCTTCTGACAAGAGAAATGAATCTAGTGCAGCCCCAACAGATCCAGAGTTGGGAGATAAAAGAAACAAATATGATACAAGTCACAAGAAGAGGAAGGACGACAAATCATTTGGTATTGTCGATCGTACAAACGATGATTTAACTTGATATCTTACATAATGGAGGAAGTAGCCAGGGAAATATGTAGGAAAATTGATGAAAGGAATATGTAGCAACATTATTGATTTACTGCAGACACTTTGTACTACAGTAAAAGAAGTAGGAATAACAGTCGACAAAATGCCATACTTGACGGTGTCCCAAGATCAAGCTGGCCCATCTGAAGAGTGACTTGTCGAGGCCTAGTTGACAACCCCATGAAAAAATATTCAAATCATTGTTCAAGCAATTGACTTTGGAACGTCGAAGCTTAATGTAGTGGTTAAGGACATTGGCGATGTGGATTTTGATTTTGTTGCAGTTCCTATGTATCAATTACATACCATTCAACATGTTGCACTGGAAGAGATGAATACATGATAACATAAGATATTTGAGCAACTAAAGTCATCAAATAAAGCCATTTTGTCACTAAATCACTCAGTCAAGGAGACTAAGAATAAATACAAGACCTTACAGGATGACAGGATATGAATGAAAGAAGCAGTCACCCTGACTTGTATCAACTTTACAGATGAAGGGAGTCACACCATAAATTTTCATAGAAGAAAAAGTCTTCATATTAGGTGAGATCATTGAGGACCTTCGCAGAAGAGTCGTGGAGTTGGAATCAAATATGATTCCTAGTACAACACCATAGGTATTGGAAGAGAAGAAGAAGGTGATAGCTAAGGTTGTGAAAAAGATTGGAGAGGCAGAACAACTCTATGCGAAAGCAGTCGAACATGTTTTGCAGTCATGGGAAGCCTTGATTGAAAACAAAGATATGGAACGGGTTACAGAGCATCTTCATACTTTGGAGGTAGAATTTAACAATATGAAGAATGACCCAAAGAAGATGCCAACAACAGAGAAAATGGCCAAGACTACCAACATGAAGAAATTACAGTAGCAAGTAGGCAAACTGAGAACCCAACAACAAAAAAGAACCGACTAGGTCGCAAAGTTGCAAGTAGAGGCATAAAAAGTAACAGGTATATTAAAATTGTTTATGAAAAGGTGCAACAAACCTTGGGGTTGATAAGACTAACATCTTCAGAACACATCAATTCTTAACTTGTATAAAAATTGAAGACAATGGAGGAAGAAGTGCAATGAGAGGCCAAACAAGTTGTGAAAATATTTTAGGATTTTCAAAGCAAGATCACTAATAGAGATTTCAGAGTGATGTGGCTGGGACGAGCTACAAGTGACTGATGGGGGCTTGTTGGCCCTAGAAAAACTTAAATAGAATAATGATTAAAAAGATGAATATTTCAGTCCCATGGTAAGTAGAGACCATGACAGAAGGAGTCAAGACAGAAGAGGAATAAAGAAAGTTGGAAAGCATAGTTTGACTTATTTTTGGTAAATAATTGGTTAGAATAAAATATTTCTTTTATTAATAAAGTATGATTATTATTTGGGCAGATAGTGCCTATTTTTAGATGTAATGAAATGTATTAAAATAAAAAGACAGTTTGTTGATGGACAGTTTAGAGTCAGTTGAAGGATGAATTCAAGAAGTTTAAAACCCAAAATGTTTATAAAAGCATCGACCCAAGCTGTGTGCGGGTGTTTCTTGAGTTGATGTTTTTGGGGAAGTGAAAATAAGTGGATCATTTGCAACCATTTAGATACGAGAGAAGAGAAAGAGACCAAAACCAGAGAGCATGAGACGAGAGAAAGATGTATGAATTGTAAACAAGATCCAAAGAAGAGTTTCCAAGATGAGTGCCCAAACCAAAGGTTCCAAACCATTTCTCATGCCATATGAAGAGCACCTTTGTGGTTTTTCCTGGATGGGTTTCCATGTTATATCTTGTTTTTGTGTGTGTCTGATATTTGTGGTTATGTCGAATGCATAATTGTTGTGAATCCGATGATCTAAATATGTTGAGCATAATTTTTTGTGAAAGAATGTATATATATGTGTTGCACATCTATTCACATGATCATATCGAATGTTAGTTAATATGTGTTAATGATTTATGTTATATTTTATTATATATGTTGACAGATCTTAAGGTTATTGTCTTGAATGAATAAATGAGAACCTAAGTGTAATTCCCATGTTTTGATCGAGTGAGAGTATGATAAGGAAACCCCCCTCATTAATTGCAAAAACCTAGTTTTGGAAGTTCCCATGAAATATATCGGGTTATAATTAATCTGCATCCCAGGTGTTCCTGACAGAGTTCTCCTCTATTGGGTCAATATCTAGGGTTTTGTTGATGAACAAAGGATCTCGAATTGGGTCGACCGAAAGCAAGCCAACAAAATTCCATATTCTTCACATAGTTGTTGCAGGTACTGTTATACCTAAATCCTGTCACCATCATGTGATAAGACCCTTAACTTCGATATTTTCCCTTAATCCCAACACTTAGGGTGGAAAATTTCTCTATTTGTCAATTCTACTTGAAAAAACCTAGCACCGCACTTTCCATGTGGTCAATGAGCAGTACCTTGCTCAGCACCGCCTGTATCCTGTTTTCGAGAAGCGATGCCACTGCCTATAGTCTTTGGTCTAAAAGCGGTTCTCATCTAAACCGCTCTGTCATAAGGGAAGAAAAGCGGTACCCTGGGTAAAATGGGAAAAAGAGAAGTTTCTCAAGGCTTCTAGAACTTAAGCCTTGTATCCTACCTTATCTCTATCATTGTGGGTTAGTTTGAGCTTGAGATCCCCCATGGTAGGATCTTAGAGCCACCTCACCCACAATTCTCTCAACTATCCCTATCCATTGAGCCTTATAAATACAAGCTCATATCCATAGTTGAGGGGGAGAACTATAGAGGTAGTTTTATGATGTTGGATTGACCACTTAGTCCAAGTCATTGTAGAGCATAGAGAGCAAAGTTGGATCTTATGGGGATGAAGTGTTTGTCTCATGGAGGGGCTTGTCAACACTAAGGAAACGATTGTAAGCTTCTCCATACATTCTTAATGCAAAGCTAATTTTCGTCCCACATTATTGTTGTTTTGATTTCACATGTACATGTTGTTATATTCCTTAGTCACTAACATGGATAAGTAGATTATTTTCTAATAGATTTGATGTGTTTGCATGTTTAATTTGTTTGTAGGTACGTAGGTTCACAATCAGGGCAGTATTCTAGGTGTCTATGACATTCAGGGAAGTTCTTCATCCTTTGTCGTTGATTCATTTGTTTTGGATTTGAACCATTCAGACCAGAGGAACAACTTTTGTCCATAGAAGGTGCAATATTCTTGACTACAAATATGGAGACTCCACTAGGGAACAGTGCAATTCTCAATTGATCTGATCTTCCTCAGTTCTTGAACTCTTGTTCGAATCCAGGCTCCATCTCCAACTCTCTTCAGTTAGATCTACCATCCGACTTAGTGAATTTTGGTTCAAAACTTTCAGATCTATTTGGATCTAAATTATTTCAAATTTTTATGCTCTTTTTTACTGTCAATCCATCAATTTTTCCTTGATCTGATCAATTTCTAACTTGATCTTTCATTTTCATTGTGTTTTGGATCTATTCAGGGAAACACACATGTGTTCTTGGCAAGAAGCGGTGCCACCGCTTGAACTCCGTTAGCCATAAGTGGTGCCACTACCTGAGTCTCGTTATCTAGAAGCAGTGCTCATCCATAATCGCTTTGTTAAGACCCCTCCAACGCGGTGCCAAGTAGGACTTGTTCCAGAACTAGTTTTTTCTCATTTTTGCAAAAAGTTGACTTTTTTTGCTTTTAGCCTTGCACTGTTAGGCTTGTGTGTTAGAATCTGAATGCTCATGGTTGGAAATTCTATGGTAAAAGATTGGTTTGATTGAAGAATTCAAAAGCTGGACTAGGCTTGTTAATTATTCATTTCCTTCTGTGCTTGTTGGTTATGATTGTGAAAGGAATTCTTTTCGGGAAAGCTTAGGTTTTAGTAAGATCTCTTTCATTTCTATTATAAATATTGAAAGAAAAACCATTGGATTAGCATCTTGATTTCGTTTTTTGTTTCCATAGAGGACTTCTTTTTGCTTGTTAAAAAGATTTTTTTTACCGAGATTAGGTCATTATCATTATTGAGCATAAGGCATTGGATCTCTGATTATCCTCACAAGCTTTCAGGTTCTCTGTGTTCTTTTGTCTGTTTTGCATTGGAACTATCTCATCAAAATATAAAAATAGTGTAGTTTTAAGTTAGATCTATCTATGTGGTAAGAAAAATAAAAAAATAGAGTGCATATGCATGTAGAGTGCTTCTAGTTTTTCTTTTAGGAAAATAGACTCTTCCCCTTTTTTATTGCTTTCAAAAAAGAAAAATGAGTTTGGAATGTGTTGCTTGTCTTTGATGTTGTTTGGTTCAAAATAGTTGTTTGGGAATTTTTGTTTTAAAACGAAAAGAAAATACTCTCTTTCCCTCCTATAGGTAGGCATACCACGAACGATAAAGTGAAATATTTGCATATGCATACTGCATGGTTTTATTTTCTCTATCAAAATTCCATGCATTCACTTAATCGTCCACTTTAAAATTAATGATAGTTATAGGTTAAAATTTACATAGCAATTTGAGTGATAGGATAGAGACATGTTCAGGCGTCGTTAAGCATAGGAGTTGTCGTTACTCATCCACGTTACATCCTGGGACTTGCATGGTTCTTCCACGTACCGTCAGTATATCGAACGACCTTTCATGTACCCTTGAGTTATATAGAAAGGTACTTCATGTACTCGATTGTATATAGGAAGGCCCCTTGTGAACAATTATGCATTAGACAACACTACTACCAATTTCAGCTCCCACGTACCTTGCGTATATCGAGAGACCCTATTAGGATACCTTATCTATCTGTGAAAAGCCCTTTGGTCATCTTGCTTGGGGCCATACACCAAAAATAGCATTCGGGGAGATTACTACACACGCACCCTTGAGGTATATCACGAGTGGCATCTTCTTGACAATCTTGGTGAGAGACTTGACTATATGAACTCCTCCTGTCATTTAAGTTTTCTTGTTTGGCCTATAGCTTGAGTAGGGAAATTTTTGGTGTGTTTTCTAGTTTTGAGACCCTAGGTTAGATAGGAGATGTACAAACTGGTTGAGCTAAGATAGTCCAGAAGATTACAAGGCTTTCCACCTGATTTTATTCCTGTTTCAGGAGAAAATCCTATGGAAGCTATCGACCAAGGAGCTGCTACCAACTCACAAATGGGAGAGAATGTGGTTGCAGAAAGTGGAGGACCATATCCTTCACACTCACCTCCCTTGGTCCAAAAACCTTCTTAAGGTAATACTTCATTCCATTCTCCCACATAAGGTCATGTTGATGATACTACCTGTCTGGATTATGGTCCCAATGCTCCATTTTGGGACACCTCTATAGGACAAGCTATTGCCTTATTTGGCACCCATTTAAACTTTTCTGAAGAAGTTTCACCAAATGAAGAAGAACACAAACAATACCGTGCATCTATTCTCCATGCACAAGAGATTGAAAATAAAATAGATGACATATTGGGCACACCACCCTCATGTTGCGTATTTGTTCCTGTGGGATATCATTCACTTGTCAATTCTATGATACCCACTGAACCGATTCTAGATCGCACAGTGACTCCACGTAATCCAAGTCAAACTTCCAACCCCACCGCCTCCCATATAATTTTTGTTCCCAATCCTCCCAGGTCTTCCGCACCTGGGGTTCAACATTCAATTTCTGTTTCATCATTACCTTCTAGTGCTAGGGGGAAACCTTCGACACGACCTATGTTATCTGTCACCAAAATTGTACCTAGTCAAGGACAGACCTCTGGTATAGAGAAATCTACAGTTTATGTCCCTCCTACCCACACAAATGTGGTTAACCCCCCATCCAGTTCAGGTCAGCCCTTGGGGGCACAACGTGTAACCAATAAAACTTCTTGGGGGTATGGTTATAAAGAAAATTAAGTACATGTATGAAACATTAATTATCCATATAACCCTACAGGAATGCCTTATGCTAGAATTCCATGTCCTAGTAATACTTTCATGCAATGGGGGAAACCTAACTGGTCCTACATGCCATCTATAGGAGGGATAGCTATACATATTGTGAGAGGTGCCGAAGGACCACCCTATGGAGGTCCTCCCCCTAGGGGGCCTAATGGTCTTGGTGGTCCTAGAGGTCTTGGTGGCTTCCCTCCTAATGGTCCCGAAGGGTCTGGTGGCCTTCCTCCTAGTGGTTCCAGTGGCTCTGGAGGTTTACCTCCTAAGGTTCCTAGAGGGTCTGGTGGTCCAGGTGGTCTCGGTGGTCCCAATGGTCTTGGTGGCCCCAGAGGCCCTAGTGGTCCTCCTCCCGAAGGCCTCGACAGTCCTAATGGTCCTGATCCCAAAAATCAACCCCCTGCAGATGGATTTTCCAGTAGTTCTTCATACAACAACTTGTCTATCAGTATACTTATGGTCCTACTGGTACTTATATGGCATATCAATATTACTAGTATGTGCAAACTAATCACCAGTTACCTTTCCTATCAACTTTGGACTTTCCTGATTTGTCCAAGTTGATTAATGACCCCATTTGACATAACCCCTGGTGGCCTTCTATTCTAGTAAAGTTACCATCGGACATTCCAAAGTTCGATGGGAAGTAGGGAGATGATCTGAAAAACCATGTCATGGCATTCCATTTGTGGTGTTCTTCAAACTCCCTTATGGATGATTCAGTTTATTTAAGACTCTTTCAATGAAATTTGACCGATACAGTTGCGAAATGGTACATTGAACTTCCACAACATTCGTTTGTGGATTTTTGGCTCATTGGAAACTATAATTTTTATGCACTTTCAGCTTCCTATCCATCATGAAATGGGAATCGATCTCTTAACTTCTCTATGACAGAACACATCGAACCACATATCCGATAATATCCATGAGTGGGGAAGGTAAAGAAGACTTATTAAGGCTCCTATTCTGGATCAGTCATTAGCTGATTGGTTTGATAAATCTTTGTTTCCCCCAATTGCTTGAGATGTGGCTATGGGCAGTGCCAGTACTGAAGAGAAAGCCATTAGTCAAGCCCAATATCTAGACTTGGTCTATTCCCAGTTTGAAACTTTGTATGACTTGATCCCTCAAGCTCCTCACCCAAGAACCGATCCTGCAAATCCACCAGTAGAAGTCCCTGTTGATGAGATTGTTGGTTCAATCCAGTCCCCGTCAGTAGCAAAACCTACCAAACAATCCCAGACAACCACCCTTACTCCTTCAACTCCCAAGGTTTCTGACGAGGTCAATTTTATTAAGAGCATTCAAACGATTGACAACAATAAAAGGAAAGGTAAAGCTAAAAAAAAAAACCTGGAAACCAATAGGAGAATCCAAAACCAACCACCAACGATAACGATAAAGGGAAAATAAAAACAAAATATCGATGTATGCTATGCAGAGGTGACCATTTCACAAAAGAGTGTCCTCGTTGGGACGAAATCACCCAATTTTTGAAAACTAATCCCGCACCTGCAGTTCTCATGGATCCTTTTCCCTCTCAACAACAACTAATAGACCACATGTCTAATCAAGGAAACTCTAGTTCTTCAAAGATCCCTCTACCGGTTCCCCCGAATCCTCATCTACTGTCTCCCTAACCATCAAGAAGCCTACTATCGACATGGTTTTGCGTCCACCCAAGAGTTCTCTTAGGAAGGTTGTTTTTAACCCTCATGCCTGAGCTGGTCAATTTTATAATGTAGTTGAAGATCTCACTCAGGAACCATGTGCAATGTCTAGCCTGGAAGTACTCCAAAGTTGTCCTACACAACGCAAAAACTTGTTAATTGTGTTAAGAGCTTTAGACCCGAAAAATACTAATTTGATTCATTTCAATGTCAAGAACTATAAGTCTACACCACCTCACAAAATTTATTTCCAAATCATCACGAAAGTATTCAGAAAGAAGGTATTTAGAATTGTCTTAGACGAAGGAGCTTCAACTTCAGTTTTGTCCCTGTCTTGTTGGAAAGATATTGGCTCTCTCGAGCTTGTAACATCACCTACGACTTTGAAAGCCTTTGATGGACAAGGTTTCCAGCCCTATGATCTCATATCAGCCCTTTCAGTCGAGCTTGGGGGAAAAAATGTTTCTATTCAAGTAGAAGTAGTAGATGCCCCATTAGATTACAATCTACTTCTAGGAAGAAATTAGTTTTATGCCATGACTACTGTCGCTTCGATGGTATTTTGAATTGTCCAATTTCCACATCTAGGGAGAATTGTCATCATTGACTAGCTAGATTTTTGTACGTCGAATGTTACGACCTCTACGGCTAATAACATCCCTATGTTAGGCCAGTCCCCTCCTCCTTACCAGTCAATTGGGGTAGGCATGTTGAAGGATTCATCCCTTATGGGGATTTTTCTGTCCACTCCTCCTAACACAGACATAGTGACAGTAAATATGATTGCATCCTTTGATTATTATCCAAAGGGAAAACAAATGTTGAGTCCACCTCGTTGAGTCCACATGAAGAAATGTACAACATCATTCAAACCCTTTCTGATGATCACACTAATGAACTTCATCTGATGACTTCGGACCCTTACCACCTGCTTTACTGGTTAGAACCATCCCTTCCTATTCTGGATTATCTCTCTGATACTTTTCCTTCTGACGAATCCATTATGGAGATCATGAATATGAATGAGCTTATCTGGGAGGATTGCCATCATAGATCCTCGTTCCTCCCCAACACCAATTCGGTATACCATGACTTTGCATCCTTGTTTTCCACTGATATTGTCAACACGCCCCAAAATCCTTTATTGTTGCAAGACATATATTCTGAAGGAAACCTATGCAACATTACTCAAACAAATTTGATTGACATATCAGCCAAGCCTGGTACCATCAAACATGTTCATGTTGGGCAGAACTGCTCGAAAGGAGAATCTGAAGCATACAAATCACTTTTCAAAGAATTTCGTGATATGTTTTCCTAGTCTTATGAAGAAATGTTGGGGATAGACCCATCTATTGTGGTCCATGAAATAAAAACCTATCCCACTGCTAAACCTGTCAGGCAAAAAATAAGGCAAGTCCATCCACAAAAGGCCACAACTATTAAAGTTGAAATAGAGAAACTTCTCAAAGATGGGTTTATGTATCCCGTACCCTTGATGGAATAGGTATCAAATGTCATCCTTGTCAATAAAAAGCAGGGCACCATTAGAGTCTGTATTTATTTTTGGTATTTGAACAAAGCTTGTCCCAAATACAACTTTCCTACTCTGCATATCAACTATATTATCGACAACTGTGACGAAAGTGTCATATTCTCATTCATGGATGGCTTTTCTGGTTATAATCAGATTGAGATTTTACCCATCGATTAGCACAAGACGACATTCATTTAACCATGGGGAACCTTTGCATATAGGAAGTTACCATTTGGCTTAAAAAATATTGGAGCCACTTTCTAGCGTGCTATGTCCTATGCGTTTCACGATATAAAACATATTGTTGAACCATACCTTGACAACCTCACTGCTCATTCACAGTGACAGGAGGACCACCCTGGTCATCTTAGAGACATTTTATTGAGATGTCTTCATTATAATATATGGCTAAATCCTCATAAATGTGTTTTTTGCATTGATACAGGATGCCTATTAGGTTTTGTGGTCTCTAAGGATGGCATCTGAATAGATCCATTGAAAATTGCTGCCATTTTAGCTCTACCAGCCCCAACCAACCTTAAAAAACTCCAAATTTTGCAAGGGAAGGCAAACTTTCTCCTTCGTTTCGTGTGCAATTTTACAGAGAAAACACATGGTTATATGTGTCTCCTTAAGAAGGACACTCCGTTCTATTCGGATGACCAAGCCCAACAAGCCTTTGATAATCTCAAACACACTCTGACTCATTCACCCATGATACAACCCCCATATTATTCAAAGGATTTTCTCTTATATATTTCCACCTCCACTACTACCATCGCTATGGTCTTGGTGCAGGAAAATCCCGACGGTCTGTCACATACCCCAATTTTGTATAATAATGTTAATTGTTTTAATTATATTTCCTAATACATTATGTTAAATTTAATGCTAAGTAGGAACTGATGACTCAGCAGAGTAAAAAAAAGTGGAATGTAATTCTGAATATTTTATTATTAATAAATAAAAAATGGAGACAACAACATGGGAGAGTTGTTAATAAGAGGTTACTGGTCAAACTGGTGGATGGAACTAGGTGGAGGGAAAAGGACAAGTGGAAGCATCCTCAAACACTTCTTATGTTGCAGGTGGAAACTTCCCTATATTCGGGGTCATGATCCCCCAAGAAAGTGGGATCAGAGTAGGTGGCTCAATAAATGACAACTAAACCAAAAAGACCTAGGCAATCTTTTAAAAGTACCCAATGAATAGAGCTGGGGTTGCTCAGATATTTTCCAGAGAGGAATCATTCAGGAGGAATGTTATTCATGGAATTCATTGGGGAAAAAGGGAAAATAGTAAGGAAGGTGTTCTGAGAGGAAATTCTGTAGTAACTTGGTCTGTTACAGCTTGTAAGCTGGGAGAACTTACTGATAAGTTCAGGATTGATACTGAGTCTGAAGACTGGTATTTGACTACTGTTGCACCTAGTTCCATGCAGGGAGACCAAAGCAAGCTCGGGGGTCCTGAGGAGTCGTTGTTTGAGTGCTCTCCAGGAGTTGGTAGGGAGGAACGGCCTCCCATTGCTGTTGTTGTCCAAACTCAAGAACAGGTTCTGTCATCTAACAGTCTTTATTTTTAATATCTATGTATAAATGAATGTTATGTTGCAGTTTATAATGTAAGAACTTAGCATTAGAGGAAATTTCAACTCAAAATGGGACTCCTAAAATGAATTAATAAAATAATAGTTAAAATAATAAAATAATATTTATTAATTTTGGAGGAAGAAAAGAAAAAAACTACTTTTTTGTTTGTATTTTTGACATATCTCCCTATGTTTTTACTCAAATTTCAATCGGGAGAGCTCGTTGGATGCGGAATTAAATTCCGCATCCAACAAGCTCTCTCGATTGAAATTTGAGTAAAAACACAGGGAGATATGTAAAAAATACAAACAAAAAAAGTAGTTTTTTTTATGATACCTATCCCCAAATTTATATTAAAAAAGTGTTTAAGACCTATACGGTATTTCAAATTTAAAGCAATTTCATTGGCTAACAAATGATGACATGGAATATGATGAAAAGTTAAAAGGCCCATTTTGAGTTGAAATTTCCTCTAATGAGAGTTTAGTCATGGAAGTTTTCTCAGTTGTTTATTAATTAGAATCGTTTGATGAGAAATAAAACCATGCCTGTGTTTTTCCTCACCTGGAGTGACCAGACCGTACTCCAACACAGGGGTGAAATTATGAATTAAGATTGTAGGATGCAATTATAAGATAAATTGTTAGTTTGTTTAAAAGAATGCATACTTTTATTTACTGTCAAAGCAATAACATTCTGTATAAGAGGTAGAGTTAGGGTTAGACCTAAGAAATCATGTTAGAATTTAGAACAAAGAAAGAAGCTGTATTTTCTTTTACTAACAGAACCAGATTCAGATGGACAAACAGGTTTTCTGTATAATTTCTATTCCAGAAAAGTTATTATACTATTTGAAACTGAGTAAAGAAATTACTAGCTAAAGTATGAAGTAACAGAATGAATAGAAATGTTTTTCTTCTACAGTTATTATTGCCCAGATGTTATATTACATAATGTATATAAAATAATCTGTAAGTAGTAATAATAAAACTATGATCTTATTCTGAAAGAAAACTAGTTGCTTATAATTTGTTACAGCTGTAATTTTATCTAGTTTCCGACATTTTATTTTACCTAGCTGAACTCGAATGAGGTATTTGGATTGTCAGTCTTTTCTTTTATAAAAAGTTTAAATAAATAGTGTAGTGTATATATATATATATATACGAGATAGATTATAGATAGTTCGTGGAATGTTTTATTTTATTTTACCAACATCATAACGTAAATAGATAAAATAAATATTAAGAAGAATTTTATAGAGTATTAAGTACAGACATCATAAGAAATAAATAACAGAGTATTATTCTTTATGCATTTACAAAATCAACTAGGTATATTAACTATGAAAGTAGTAGTACTCACAGCAAGAATAACCTTTTAATATAATAGTAACAGTATACCTTCTATTATAATAATAATAGTATGCTTTCTAATATGTACATTAGAAGAACATTACTATTGTATAATTAATAAAATGTTCTTATCTTAATAAAAATGCAATTTTGTACCCAAAGTATAACTAACATATACATAAAGAATTCTTTTAAAAGCATTAAGACTTTATATTTCGAAAACTATGAATGATATAACAACATATACAACTTCTTGAATAATAAATTAAATCAATATATTAACCATGTACAGGAAGCCCTACCTGTTAATAATCTAAATAATGTATAGAGAGTAAATTAAGTATATATTAAATTACAGGAATCTGAAGTATTCTAACTCAGATAGGCTTACTAAGCCGAGCTTACACAACTTATTAAAAACACAAGTAAAACCAATTGATTCAAAACTGTACTGAAAACCAAATATATTTTAAGAAGACTGTATAGACAGTTTTATATCTCCAAGTCCAGGGTAAAACCCTGTCAAAATTAAAGTATACATTGGAGTTCATTAAAAAGGAAAGAGTTTTATCTCTTTTACGATTCTTAGCTATAAACATGATATACAAAATGAGGCTTTTACAGCCTGAATAAACAGTGATTTATATATATACATTACACAGTAATCAAATAAAAACCAAAAACCACAGTCTCGGCCTTAGCCGAAGATCCCATGCTAAACGAAGGGTTTAACCTCTTAATAACAGTGAATAGGTTCATTAAACTGAACCAAGATAACCGCGAGGGTTACAAACCACGAAAGGTAAACCCATGACTGTCCCTAAGAACCAACAAGGAGGAAGATGCCGTGGTTAAAACTAGGCTTACCGGGAGCAGCTAGCCGTCGAAGTCTCACACCTTCCATGCCGAGGAGAGCAAGTCCATCCTGTTAAGAAGGAAGAGCATAATATTAAAAACTGTGTAAATTACTGATTAAGTAAATTATTTTGGAAGGAAGAAAAAGGGTAAACCCTGTATATTACCTAAAAGATTCACAGAGATATGACCACTGAAGAGCAGCAAAACAACCACCAACATGAGGAAAAGATAACCCTTCATCTACATCAAAAGATAAGGAATTTGCTGACACAAAAAGCGGCCAGTCACGAAGGAGAACGATAACATCAAGTGTAACAACCATTTAGACTCAGCTGCCTCTTCATTTTTCTATTAAATATTTTACACGATGACAAACCCTTTTGCACAGCAAACTCTGAGTCGAAAGGCAACGTTTCGCAACACCAAGCTAAAGCGAAGACTCTTTATAGTAAAGAGTATAGAATTGAGAGTGCAGGGTGGTGAAACCCTAAAGAATCAACACAGACCAACACCCAAACAATAAACTATTGGTTACAGCAATCTCCTCACAATGCAGAGGATGAACCCACGAGGAGTATGACCAGCAAAGCGACTGCTAGCAGATAGTGCAAGCTTTGGAGTGGACAAGGAAGTTTTTGCAGAGCGGCCGGAGGCCCGAAGGCAACAAAAAAATGTCGAACTAGGGTTCGAGTCAAACCCTTTTAACCTGCAGATACTTGCCTGGAAAGAGCCCACGTTATCACTTTAATAATTAACATGCAGTGGGTAGGAACACCATAGTTCCATGAACAAGTTTCCAATGATTTGCAACCCAAATCTTACCATAGAAAGTTCTACAAGGTTCATCATGCCGTTTGTCAACCACCTGCATTATAAAAATCAATCATAAAAACCTTAGAATGGTGTTTGATATGTATATTAACGTGGAACCTTATCCATTATATGACCTAGCACATATACGTATGAAGGATTGAAATGTTTGTTGATGAGATACAAGAGCCAAGGGAATTAATAGTTTACCTTGGCACGGCCCTTTTATAAACCTGTTCTCTATACTATATATTGCTCTAGTTCATAAATGAAAGTAAAGGGAATAATGGTATAAATACTATAGAATTATAATAATCAGGTTAAGCAATCAATTGATCATGTTTATGGTTTTACTCTTTGACCTTTATATTCATCCCTTGAACTTAAAATAACAACTCAATCACTAGTTATAGAATCATCTTATGACAAATAGTCTTTTTGTCAAAGTTAAGCTCAAAGGATATGAAAGATGTTATAGAATCATTTTTATGATAGTTAGCTTTTGATTAAGTTAACTCCAATTGCTTGATGGTATAGTTATGAAACTCATAAAGTTGGCATTTGAGTATAATAAGTCTTAAAATGTCTGATAATCTTAACATCTAATTATTGACCTTGGATAGATATAGTTCCCAAGCAATTCAGATCTTTAATCACTAATGAAAGTCTTTAAAGGTGGCTGGCATTAAAGTAGTAAACCCTTTAAATTTCGAAATGATGGAAATGGAAGTATGGTACATGAACCCCTTATCGGTTTACAATGGTAGCAACCAATTTAATCATGGTGTGAACCAGTAAATTTGAACATGTTAAAATAGATTTTTGACTTTATAATTTTGCTTTACTGACTGTGCTAGCAAAGAAATACTTATCGCTTTTTACACTTGCAATTAGTATAAACATCAAATGATTTAGTACTCAGTAGGAATATTAAATTCCGCCTTTATGAAGGAAGATAGCTATCGTCTTTACTAGTAGAATTCAATTCTCCATCTATAACATCTTAAACAGAAGCACAGTTTAATGCTTTACCTCTATAACTTGGGAAAACTGATTAGCATGTATATTCTTCTACTAAATTAAATTTTGTACGACGAATTGATACAGACTGCTTTAGAATTTTGATTAGCAGCACCCGAACCTCTTACCTGTGTATCTGTAAGAGAAGGAAAAACATCTGCGTTAGTTCGAAAGCTAAGTAAGCCCAGTTTTTCATGACAGTCCCACCTTGTGGTCGCAAGAAGAAAACAAGTCAGTAACTGAAACAAAACTGTTCTATAATGATAAACATAATCAAAAAATAATTCAAATATGAATTCAGTAACATATAACTAATCAAACGTTTAGTGACTACATTTATTGAAATTATATGCATTTTATTGGAAAATTTGGGGTATTGACACGGTCAATAGCACGTGATTTACTACGCTAGTAAGAATCTTATGGATTCCAAAACCCGATATTCACGCATGGAGAAATTAGTATTGGCCACGGTCATTTTTGTTCAAAAATTTTGTCACTACACTTTGCTCCACACAACCACTGTATTGGAAGAATAGAACCCTATGTATTACATCCTGACTCATCAGGTGCTCAGGGGAAAGTACTCCCGATGGATAGTCATACTAGAAGAGTTTGATCTGGAATTTGCCAAAGCTGCATCAAAGAAATCCTTGGTCTTTGTCGAGCTCATTTGTGATATTCCCTGTGCTTCGATGGAATCTGAGCCCAGTGATTCATTTTCAAATGAATTTCTGTTCTTGATAAGCACTACTGACCTATGGTATGGATATTTGCTCATTTATCTCCAAACACAAAGATTTCAGCCAAATATATCCCGTGATGATCGTCGCCGTATCCATCACCATGCAAAATACTACCTCATCTTGAATGACACTTTGTATAGACGTGGGATCGATTCCATTCTTCGGCGATGCCTCACCCATGAGGAAGTTGAACAAGTGTTGAATGATTGCCACTCCAGAGCATATGGTGGTCATTTATCTGAGATGGCTACAACCCAGAAAATACTTCGCGTCAGCTATTTTTGGCCTTCAGTCTTTAAAGATTGTCATGAGGCTATCAAGAAATTCCCACCTTGTTAACATTTTTATCCGAAAAATTGCACTCATCCTGCTCCGCTACACTCCATCATTGTCGTTGGCCCATTTTCCAAATGGGGGATTGATTATATGCATTGTAAGCCTACCTTAGCTGGGGGTCATGGTTACATCATCATAGCCGTTGACTATTTTACAAAGTGGGCTGAGGCCATTCCTACATATGCAGAAGATGGTGAGACTGCCACTCTCTTCCTATTCAATCATGTGATAGTTATATTCTTATTCCCATAGTGCCAAGCTAGGTTTTTGTCATGAAAACTCTATGCCCTATGATCTGCAAGCTAATGGTCAGGTAGAGGCCATTAACAAAGTTTTGAAAACGATGCTTCATTGGATGGTTGGAAACCATAAATCCAACTGGCACCATATCCTTTTCTCCGCTCTTTGGGATTACAGGACTCCAGTGAGAACAACTACTGGTTTCACACCTTTCCAGCTTGTCTTTGGACTCGAAGCTGTCTTCCCGATTCAATGTCAGATTCCATCCTTGAAACTTCCCTTCGAACTTCTCCCAGACACTTCCACAGAGGAAGAGATATTTTTATACTTGAACAAACTTGACGAAACTAGGAGAGATGTTGCCTTGGCTAATGAGGCACACAAGAAATGCGTCAAGGCTCAGTATGAAAAATCTATCCAACCTCGTGCCTTTAACGAGGGTGACCTAGTTTTGCCTTAGGATCAGAGATATGACAAGCTAGGGAAAGGAAAGTTCGAATCCATGTGGTACGGTCCTTTTGTTATTTCTAAAGTTTTAGAGAAAGGGGCCTATGAGCTCATAGACTACGATGGAATACCTTTATGACAACCTCGCAAAGGGTTGTACCTGAAGAGGTACTATGCCTAGATCTCTCTTGGATAGTATCTTGTATATATGTGTATTGCTTGAATTTTAGTGTGCTTAAGTATTTTCAATATGGTTTTGAGTTTAAGTGTCCATATCTGTTAATAGCATGTTTTGGTCATGCAGAGCAGATGGATTTCTATGGCTTTGCTAATGTTGCTTTCCACCACACCTTGAATCTTGCCTCAGTTGCTTGGGTTCTCTATTCCCCAGCTTACGATTTGGTCAGTTTAGGAGCGGTTTGTATTGGTCCCGCTACCAACAATATCGTCGAGTATCGAGCAGTCATAGGTCTCTGACTGAAGCTGCCTCCCAAGATGTTCACAACTTGGTAGTCTTTATGGACTCACAACTAGTGGTTTGTCATCTAAACCATGTTTATACCATTAAGAATCGTGTGCTCCTCTGTCTCTTTCGGAGGGTATGCTGGTTAGAAAGGTCATTTGAAACTATCACCTATAGGAATATCCTTAGGGAACATAATGTAGTTGCTAACTCATTGGCTACTTACATCCTAGACTGGCATATTTCCCATTCATGACATGAAAATCAAACTTGGTTCATTGTAAATAAACTTTTAAAGACAAATACATTCACCATTTGAGATGTATAAACACCAAGTAAAATTCTGTATATATATATATATATGAACATGTTTTACAAAAAATAGGTCACGAGACCTCATCTGAAGCATGTAGGCTTTCAGGTAAAAATCACCATACAAAATCTTGAAGCTATCAGCTTTTAGTGGATACATCATGCACTCATCAGCTAATGATGCTTGTGGTAACAAATCACTGCCCGAGATACTCTATGTAGTAGTCTGTTAAAGCGACTGGGATACTCTATGTAGCAGTCTGCTAAAGCGACCCGGTACTCCCGTTGTAGGCCTCTAATACCTCAATGGGAGGTCATCCATGGAAGCATCAGGGATGTCTAGGGTCAACCTCTCCAGGTTTTCCTCTAACTCCCCTGTCACATCATCACCCTGCACTACAAAATGGGCTCTAGCTCATCTATCCAATGGGGAGGCTCCCCTAGGTCGTGTTGCTTCGACGTCTGTGTGAAAACATTCAAGTCTTGTTACTTAACATAAAAAATATAAAACATCAAAAACATAAAAACACTATTTCCATTTTAGGGTCTTTTGTTTCTTACCGAGGTCACCCCACTGTCCACCAGGTGGGAGTGGTAGGTCAAGGTCATCGCTGAAGTCAGTTCCTGCATATGCATAATCCTCTACTATGAGGAGCTGATCTCTCAACCATTGAAAGAACAGGTCATTGAACTTTACCTTCCCTCTGCCCACTCCAGTACGGGCCATAATTCGGACCCACCTCTGCATGCGAGGGTCCCATGCTCTCAGCTCTGTAAAGACCACCTGGGGTCTCATATATGGAACCCGCTTGAAGAAGAAGCAAGCTAGAATGGAACCGAAACCAAATTGCTTCAGTTCCCCCTACTGACACTTAGTCAGCTGATCCTTGAAGATCAGAAGTAGAGATTCCGCCCAATTAAATACTGTAGGTGACATGGCCTCTATGGTGTAGAGCATATGCGCTCTAGATACCTAGTGTACTCATTGGCTTCCCACCACGCTCTTCATGGTAAACAACACAGTCCATAGAGGGCCATCCATCACCACTTTTATGGGGATTATCTTCCCTAATGTCCTTGTTCTAGGAATACAATGACGGTCTATCAACTCCTGTGTAGTCATTCCCCCCCCCCCCCATGGGAACCATTCAATAAGAAGGGAGCACCCCATCTCGAAAGGCCAGTCACAAAGTAGATGTCCTCTACCTCAACTATCAAAATGTGAGCACCAACCTCAAAATATTGTTGCTCCAGATTCCACATTCGGAGTATATGTTCTAGTAATTGCTCATGCGATACCATACTGGGTGTGCAGAAGAACTTTAAGAGTCTGCAGTCTCTCAATGCGGCTATAAAACATGCATTTCGTTCGGCGAAGGCGTCGTCATTATCATGTCGTTTCTCTTTCCATATGACCATTTTTTACCAACAAGAACTTGTCAAAAACAATCACAAGACTTGTTAGAAACATTCTTAATCATCCAAATCAATTAAAATGAGCTAGTTTTTCTTGTGCAACCATTTTTATTTCTCCATGGCCAGCACCGCCTGTGTCCTGTTGAGGACAGGCGGTGGCACCACCTGTGCGCTATGTTTTCGGTGCAATTCTAGTGGGGTACTGCTTATCCCGCAAGGGATAAGAGTGGTTCCCACTCCCATGATTTTAGGGCTTGCCATACAAGCCCAAAACACCATTAAAAATCAAAATTGAAGGCATAAGATGAAAGAGTAGGGTCTAGGCTATTACCTGGAACTAACGGTCTGCGAAACCGATGGTGGATGCTTCCGATATCAGTGACTAAAAATCTGGCCAAGAAAATGCTCCAAAGGCTCACCACTATGGGTAAATAGTAAAATGTTTTGATTTTTTACTATTTACGTGACTTTTATACATATTTTTGGGTTTAACGTGTTATAGTTTTGTTTTAAAATCGTTTATTACTGAAAATATATCAGTCTTAATCCTTTAATGTCAGTTATTGGTGCATTTAACACTTATTTTTGAGTCATTGTAGGATAGAAGAGAAGTAGCAGTAAATTTTTGGGAGTTCATTTTTTACTTTTTCGTACTACCATAAAAAGAAAAAAGTCTTTGAGCATTTATTGCAACACTTTGGCCACGCTCTTGAAACTTAGCATCAAAGGTCTGAGTCCATTTCTGATTCTTTTTAGGCTCGTAAAATCTCTCATTGTGAAAAGAGACCTAATGGATTCTTCTTTAAACTCTTTTTGGGATCCTTAAATATGAAAATATTGTCGAGTGATCTTGTCTCCTTCATGCTCGTTAAAGAATTTGAAGAGTTGTCTCTCCGATGGTAGATTATCTCTTTTTTGGTTCAGATGGACTATTTACGAAAAAGGAACACTCTAGCCAATCATGACTGGAAGAGTTCTCTAAGGTATTATTTTATACTTTTTCAGGCCTTAGGGACTAAATCATACGAAAAAGGACCCTATGGAGTCTTCTTCCGTGGTCGTTCAAACTCTCTAAACATGAAGGATACCGAGTTTTCTTTCATTGGACTCATTAAACTAAACATTGAGAGACCCTTTTTTGGGAATGAACCCCCTCTCTCAGGTTCGTAAAACATATGAGTTTGGACTTGTCTTCAGACAAGCTATAACGAGTGTTTGTTACCCTCTTTTAACTCGTAAAACCGAAAAGAGGCACTCATCAACCATGATGGGGAAAATGGGAAAAGAATCATTTTGCAAATAAATGGTAGTAGTTTGTCATTACTTTTGAACATGGAACTTGTTTGCATATCATTTCATTCAATTGGGTACTCAGCTGATATCCATGATGATCCACTTTCATGAGTCATGTCACTCCTTTGAGTCTTTCAAAAGAATGCATTGTCCACCGTCACACTATGTGTTTGTCTGGTCTAGTCATGCTACCAAGTCTTTTGTCATGCCACTCGATGTTCAAAGAGAATTTGAAGAATTTTTACCTCTGCATTCAAAATAGTCTCTGTGTCAGTACCTTTGACTCATTCTTATGGTTACTACATTCATATCATTCCAAAACTATGTTCCTAGTTTCATGTCGTCGATGTGGGACTCATCATGGACCTCCTTCGATGAGACTATTCTTGTCGACATCAGCTCATCATCTGGCACATAGTCTTAGAAACAAAACTTAGTACCTTGAGATCTGTATGCCTTAATGACAAATTCTCTCGCTTTCAACATAGGTTCACATCATTAACCATTGATCGATAGAATCGACTGGGTTTTTGACATCAAGACATCTATTCACACTCAGTAGGTTGTACTAGGGTACCTTGGGAATCATTGACATCAATGGTGATCTCCCTTGCACTTGTTAACGGTTCCCATCATTGGCTGATAATCAAGTTGTTTATACCATGTTCGACTTCAGATCATTGTAATAACATCAATAGAATCATACTTTGTGGAAGACGAGACAAAGACCCTGGGTATTTTAGTGCTCATTGCTTCCCCTAGGTTGCGATGGAGTTTTGTATATATAGCATGGATCCACATTTGTATGGTCATGGCTATGCTCAAATTTGCGTCTGTATGGTATAGATATATATTTTATTTTCGGTAGCTATGTCCAAGTTTGAGTCCTCTATCACATGGATCTACATTGTATTCTAGTAGCCATGCTTGTTTATTCCTCTCATGGATCTACTTTGTATTGGTCCGCATCCATGAGTTGGTTGCATTTGTCTATGATTCAAAAGTATTGATGTACTACAGATGCCTACTGGACAACATTCTTCGATCGAGCTAACATTTTTACCTAGAAGTGACAACTTGTTCTCTCAAAGCTCTCGCTTATCGTATTCCTCTAAGTCTCATGATTTGGAAGAAATTCTCTTATACCTAAATCCTATCACCATCATGTGATAAGACCCTTAACTTCCATTTTTTCCCTTAATCCCAACACTTAGGGTGGAAACTTACTCTGTTTGTCAATTCTACTTGAAAAAACCTAGCACCACGCTTTCCCTATGGTTAATTAGCGGTACCTTGCTCAACACTACTTGTATCTAATTTTTGAGAAGCGGTGCCACTGCCTATGGTCTTTGGTCTAAAAGCGGTTCTCATCTAAACCACTCTGTTATAAGGGAAGAAAAGCGGTACCCTAGGTAAAATGGGAAAAAGAGAAGTTTCTCAAGGCTTCTAGAACTTGAGCCTCATGTCCTCCCTTATCCCTATCATTGTGGGTTAGTTTGAGCCCGAGATCCCCCATGGTAGGATCTTAGAGCCACCTCACCCATAATTCTTTCAACTATCCCTATCCATTGAGCCTTATAAATACAAGCTCATATCCATAGTTGAGGGGGAGAACTATAGAGGTATTATTATGTTGTTGTATTGACCACTTAGTCCAAGTCATTGGAGAGCATAGAGAGCAAAGTTGGATCTTGTGGGGATGAAGTGTTTGTCTCATGGAGGGGCTTGTTGACACTAAGGCAACGGTTGTAAGCTTCTCCATACATTCTTAATGTAAAGCTGATTTTCATCCCACATTACTGTTGTTTTGATTTAACATGTACATGTTGTTAGATTCCTTAGTCACTAACATGGATAAGTAGATGATTTTTTGATATCTTTGATGTGTTTGCATGTTTGATCTATTTGCAGGTACGCAGGTTCACAATCGAATCATTATTCCAAGTGTCTATGGCATTCAGGGAAGGTCTTCATCCTTTGTCGTTCACTCATTTGTTCTGGATCTGAAATATTCAGACCAGAGGAACAACTTGTATCTGCAAAAGGTGCAATATTCCTGACTACATGTACTTATTGACATATTCCTTCCCATTGTCAGTCCTTAATACCTTTATCTTATTCCCACTAAAATTCTCAACTGAAGCTTTGAAAACTTTGAAGGTTTGGAACACTTCATATTTCAACTTGAGGAATAATACCAAACAATATCTTGAAAAGTCATCAATGAATGTTAGGTCATACCTTGAGTTTCCATAGGAGGGTGTGGGAAGAGGTCCTATCATATATGAATGGACCAATTTGAGGATTTTCATAACTCTTCTTTCCTCCCCCTTGTCGAAAATTCTCTCTGTATGCTTTCGAACAATGCATCCCTTAAATGTTACTTTGGAAAATTTGATGCCTAGAAGTCCTTCAACCATCTTTTCTTTGGTCAAATATTGAATATATATGTAATTGATGTGTCCAAAACTCTCATTCCATATTCTTCTAACCTCATTGGCATGTGACAGGAGTGCATTTCCTAAGGAGTAAGGAAGAAAGTGTGAAAACTTGTACATCCTTGACTCATGATCTACAACACCAACTACAACCACTTTTCTAGTGGAAACTTTAGAAATTTCCACATCTTCTTGAGTGAATGTAACTCTCATGGTTGGACCAGTGTGGGTCATTTAGTAGTCAAAGAGTATATTTGATGTAATATCTGGCACAAACAACACATTTTTGAAGTACACATTATCTAGATTGATCCTACCAATTCCTTTGGTTGGGATCTCTGATTCATATACCATGAGAATGGATGGACCATTGTATGGATGGAGAGTAGATAAAGATTCTTTTGTAGAATCCATGTTCCTTGAGGCACCTAAATCTATGATGAAATAAGAAGATCCAAAAGTGCTAGCCACCAATGCATGGAATCTCTCCTTGTTTTCAGTATTCGAACCACCACCCTTCTTATTTTCTCCATATGGAAGAGGGATATTGTTCTTCTCAAGGAGTTGCACCATCATGTCAATGGTTTTCTTCATGAATGCACTTCTAGGGTGCCATCTCTTGCTGTTAAATTTTCATATGCTTAGCTAAGACATCAGTATATCATTTCATTTTCATAACAAAAGCATATAAACAAGATCACTGAAAGAAACAACATCACAAGAACAACACAGATTTATCCTGGGAAAACCCTAAAGGGAAAAACCCAGCAAAAGCTTCCTCAATATAGATGCCCAAAAAGGTAAAAGATAAAACCAGCAAGGAGATCAAAGCCTGATCCTCCTCCTTCTCCTGCTACTCTTCTCTTCTCCACTAATGCACTAGACAAGTGAGAGTGTGTGCTCCAAATGAGGAGTGCTACACCTCTATTTATATTCATCTGTTCACTTAAGATAACTCATTTGACATGTAGGCTCGAGTTAAGTCATGTAGGCTCGAGTTACACATGTAGGCTCAAGTAACCACACTGGGGTGCTAATGACGCACCTTTACAATTAGAGGGGACTACCTCATGACTCTTATTAGTTCTTCTGATTAGGAGCATCGGGGTACAAAGTAATACAAGTGGTTCTCTCGATAGGACCATCGGGGACCACAAAAAGATACATATAGAATATTCTTCGAAGTTACAATATTTCAACACTTGCAACATTAATTGCATTTCAACTTCTCCTGCTTCTTCCCTTTCTCCTTGATAGGATTTGAAAACCCATGAGAATGTTTGGCCTTCTCTTTGTCTTTCTTCCTCTCTTGTTTTTTCGAATCACCAACTGTAAGAGATTGGTATTTGGTAGTATTGATGGTACCCATATAGACAAACTTGTCCTGTTCTTGAGTTGAAGACTCCATGAATTCTACCAAAGATAACATCCTCCAATTTCAAACCATGAGCTTGCTAGAGTGAAATGTTGAAATAAACACGAAGTATTTAGGCCCTAGCTTTGAAAGTATGGAAAACATCAGTTGCTCTTCCTTTTTATCAATGACACATTGCTTCAGTTGAAGAACCAAGGATTTGAAATTGGTGAAGAATTCTTTGATCGTCACGAAATGGGTTGGGATCAAGGAGATAAACTCATTCTTAAGTTGATGGACCCTTAGTTCATCAGTATTCGCAAATAGTGACTTGATATTGAGCCACAATTCATTCATATTTGTGATATTTTTGACGTGAAACAAGAGGTCTCTCGATATACTAGACATAGCATTCCAAATACTTCATCCATTATGTTAAAAACTAGGACTTCTTGACAGTTGAGATTGACTCATTTTTTGTCCATGTGGTAACTCTGAAGAGACCGCTAGATCTCGGTCAGATTACCATATCGACCATCCACTCAAATTAGTTGAATGGAGTGAGATAGGTGACATGAGACTACTCCATTTGATGTTGCGCACTGGGTGACAAATAACCACTCAATCCTCAGAAGGAAACCCTATATTGCTAATTTAAACTCTATGGATTCAATTACAAGCTCCTTGGTCTCTGATACCATGTAAAATTATGATTCACAACAATATCTACAATATAATATATTCCTCACAATACAAGAATTTGACTAAGAAAGCATAAAACAATGTGAAAGAGTCATAATGACACTAACGAATGGTGCCAAATGTTAGTTTTTATAGATCTTATTAGCTTGATTAGGATCTTTGTATGAAATAATAACAAGTATAGTTAGATGCATACGGTATAAGAGATACACAAGACACAAAGATTTTCACCAGGGAAACCATAATGGAGAAAACCCCACAAACTTATTCATAATAGTAAGATGATCAAAAGTAGTAATAAGAAGTATTCAGGAGCTATATGTCTCTCTTCCATTTGTCTCTCTATCTCTCTCATGTGAAATTGAGAGTGTGAAGTGTGTATAAATGAGGGATGGCACCTCCGTATTTATTTAAGTCACTAACCAAACATAAAACTAGGGCCCACTTGTCTTCCCTAATAGGGACAACTTCTCCTAGAGAGGCTCCAAATACACATTACATGATGTTACACTAGGGACTATTTCCCCGACTTACAACAGAGGTTGTACCTCAAAGTCTAGAAACAATTAAGAAATCCTGCAAGGGGGTAAACACATCCCCAATGGGGTTACAACAACATATAATGATAATATACATCAGGAATATCTTCCGAAGTTACAAATACATCAACACTCCCTCTTAAATAGGAAGGCATTATCTCTCTTCATAGTCATCAACACATATGGTCAAGTACTCATCACATTGACATTATCACAGAGTCATAGAGTCATCATCATAGTTATTACCATCGTCATCTTATTATTTGATCATCGTACCATACTATCTGTCATCAGAATTTTCTACAAAGACAACCCTTTTTCATGTTGGATATAGACCAAGTCCTCTTCTAGGTCTTCATCATACCTCGAGAAAGCCACCATGTAGGAACTATCCAAGACCTTGTTTACATTGCCATGATAATAACTTGCTTCTTATACCTTCTTCTCATCGTATCCAGATAATTTCTTTTGTCCTGCAAAAGACAAAAAAAATGAACAAAGCATCCATGGTCGACCTGCGTTCTATCAGAGAACAACCTAGGTGCACCTCTCATGCTTTGTGACCTTATCATCTCAACATGGGAACACACATATATGAATATATATGTAAGGACTGATTACAACCCAACAACCTGTTGCATCAGGAATTTTTACATTCTAGGTCAACCTTAAGGGATTACATATGAACAACTTGCATCCATGATCTGTTTCGTTCATATAACCTTAGCGGCATATTACATTTGAGTAACATGTGTACCATGCCATGCATCATTTTTACACTCAGACAACCCACAGGGTGTATTACATATGAATAAATTGAGTACCACAATAGGTCTCATTTTTACATTTGCATAACCCGTCCCAAGATTTATTACATCCAAGGATAACCTACGATCTTCGCAAGGACTGATTACATCTGAGAACAACCTACAAGACTGATTACGTCCAAGCATCCTGTTGCGCCAGGATTTTTCTCGCTCGAACATTCTATCTCATTTCCCATGTGAGATATTATGCTTCTGTAACATATCAGGACTGATTACATCCACGGATAACCTGCGAGCTTCGCCTTGACTAATTATATCCAAGGAAAACCTATAGGGCTGATCACGTCTGAGCAACCTATAAGTTTCCATAGGATTTTACGCTCATATGACCTGTCTCTCTAGCTATGCTAGAACACATCACTCCCTCTTTCAAGGGATAGATTACATCAATTCTTTATTTGAAGTACTCAAACTTTACTCTCGCAATAGGCTTGGTCAATACATCAATTATATTCTCCTCCATTGCCATGTACTAGAGATTCACTGATCCTCTCTACACCATATCCCTGATATAGTGGAACTTGATCTCGATGCACTTTGACTTGTCATGGAACACAATATTTTTCGACAGCTTCATGCAACTTTGGTTATCGCTGAATATAAAATTCACATCCAACTCGAGATCAAACAAGTCAGATAGTAGCTTTCGAAGACACACTGCCTCGCAACTAGTGTATCAAGTGGAAACATAATCTTCCTTGGTTGTACTCAGTGCCACACTTGATTGCTTCCTATTGAACTAGGAGATCATGCCAGATCCCAAAATGAAGCAACAACCTGAGGTGATATTTCTGTGAGTGGCGCTACCTTCCCAATCCGAATTAACATAAATATGTAGGTTAATACTATGATTCGCATGATATTTGATCCCATAATCCACTATACCTTTTAGGTACCTCAGTATATGATTTGCAGCTACTAGCTGAACATGTCTCGGATCCATCAGGAATAGGATCAGGGTGTTCACCATAAAGCATATGTTTGGTCTCATATTCGTCAGATACATCAATGAGACAACTATCTGATGATACATCGTGGCATCGACATTCTCAGATGAAGAATCACTCATAAGGTTCAAGTTAGATGCCATAGGTGTGGTCATTTCCTTGCAATCCATCATTTTGAATCTCTTCAGAATATCCACTGTATATTTTCCTTGACCAATGAAGATCCCATATGTACTCTACCACACCTCCATGCCTAAGAAGTAGTGCATCATACATAGGTATTTCATCTCAAACTTTGTATCAAGTCTGAGTCTTTGCATATGTAATGAGTTCCTCTTCGCATGTTAGAACCAAGTCATCAACATATAGTAGGAGTATCACTGGTCTTCCATATTTCACCTTGAAGTATAGGTTGGAATCTTCTTTACTCTTGGTAAATACAAAGATCATCAAGAATCTATCCATCATGTCGTACCATGTCCTCGGCTATTCTATAAATACATACAAGGCCTTCTTCAATTTTCACATATGGGTCTTCCTATCATGTGTCTCAAATCTTAGTGGATGTTCTAGTACACTTCCTCCTCAACTGCACCATTCAAGAAATATGTATTGACATCCATCTGATGTGTTTTCCATTTCATAACTGCTTCCAAAGAAAGTATGGTCATAATCGAAGTGTACCTTTCCATAGGTGCAAATGTCTCTTTGTATTCTATGCCTTGTTTCTGTGAGAAGCCTCATGCTACGAATCTTGCCTTATATTTCTTGATTTTTCCATCTACAACATACTTAATCTTGTAGATCCACTTTGAAGTCACGATAGACTTATTTTTTGTTCTCAAAATCAATCTTCTTGAAATCATTCTTCATAATCGACTGATATTCCTCGATCATTGCATCCTTCCATTATTTCTTTTTTGTAGCCTCTTCATAGGTGGAAGGTTCTTTGTCAATGATGTCACACAACAGAGCCACATAGCTATTGTAGATATTTTCCCTTTTTCTCTCTCTATGTATTCCCTCTGGAGTGCCATACCTTTTATCTTCTCATATGAGCTCTCGTGCCCATGTTGGTTTCCTCTTGTGGGGGTCCTTCTCAAGGAATGTATCTACCAAATATTGTGGATATTTCATGTCATCATCTTCATGGTCCTCTGGAATTTCTTCTCCAATTTCCATTGTTAGCACCATTTTTGGGCTAACTGTTTATGGAAAGGTTTGGCCATCAGAAGGAGAAGTAAGTTTGTGAATTCTTGTATCATCTGACCTTTAAGATGGATGGAAAAGTTCTGCAAGTGTCGAAAGGGATATTTCCATAGTAAGAATACAAAAATCTTGAAGAGATCATGATTTTTGTCCTTGCAAGGTTCATGAACGAATAAATCCTCTCTTAGAAGAATTGCTGGTAGAAAATGGGTGGTCAGGATGTTCAATGAGAGCAAAATAAAAGGCTAGAATGTGTTTCTGACTAAGGTAAAGTAAGGAGTGGAAGAGAAGAACATGAAAAAGACTTGGGTGAAAAAAATAGAATCTTGATTTCCAATTTCCACTATTCAGAATCAGATGGTCGAAGATGAAGCCGAGGTAAATCGACGGCCATAAAAGCACAGAAATAAAAGTTGGAAGCAGGAAATGCTAAGTTTTGGCCATAAGAAAGATGAAGTTCCAACTTTTGATTTTCTCTATCTGGGATCAGACAGTCCATATCATCTCCAAAGAATATCAACAGTCCAAAATATTTCGCGAAGTCAAAGGGTAGAAAATGGAAAGTCTAAAGGTTTGGGCGTGAAAATCCAAATTCTCGATTTCCAATTTCTGCTGTTTGGAATCAGAAATCAGAAACATGAAGGTTTCAGTTGTGAAAGGCTAGAGTTTCGATTTTCGCTATCCAAGATCAGAAATTGGAAAGGTAAAGATTTTAGACATAAAAGGTTCGAGTTTCGATTTCTGTTTTCTACTAAATCTATGGTCCAGAATGCATCTACTAAAGATCAACGTTGCAAAGTGAATTTCAGTATTATATCGATGACCCGAAAAACATAGGATCAAAAAGGATAGTGCAGGAGCAAAAAGTACAGGTTCAAACTTTGGAAAGACTATCATCCCGATTTCCACATCCTACTGACCATAGATCGACGGTATGAAATGAATTTTGAGAGAAGATCTACGGTCCAAAATGATTTTCACAGGAAAATCATAGAGAAGAGGAAGAAAATTGCAAACCATTGTGGAAACCTCTCGAGAGGTCATTTTCGGCCTCCACAGTCTCAAAATACTCAACTGATTCATCATATGTGCCCCTACGCATGTGTTTTTATTTGATTTCATGATCATGGCAGATCTGCCAGATCATATGTTTGTTATGAATTTGCATCATTATACTGAAACTATTTTCAACCCTGTTTCGAGGTGGTTCTCGAGGGTCTGATATGCTATAAATACGCCCTCTATAGAGGGAAAAAGGTTTGGAACCCATAAGGATTTTTTTTTGTGTTTACAGAGATATTTTGCTAAATAAAGTTACTGAGCTAAAATTCTTGCTGTTGTTGCAGAGATTCATGTGTGATTCATAGCTTATAGTCTGTTTTTCCTTTCCTCTGTGCATGTCTTCTTGTTAATCGTGCCATAATTTTTTCTTCATGCCTGGAATAAGCATATAATAGCTCAAAATTCATCCTGTATGCTCTGACTATTGTTTTTAGGTATCCACCAAAGTCTTCCCTCCAAAATCGATGTAGAATTCATCCTAAGATGCTCTACGTTGATGGAATGTTCATTTTCTCTCTTTATCACTAGAGAAACAATTACTTGATTGTAACTGAATGCTACCTTTCCTCTGCGTATCTTCACCTTCAAAGTGTTCTATGAAATCTGTCTATAATTTGTGACTCCATGGCCCAATTATACTTTCCCTGTTTCAACCATTTCTGAATCCGAATTTGTTTTTATCTTTAATTCTAGCCCTGATATAAATCTATGAGAGATCCCTCTTTGGAAGGGTAGAAGCCAGATCCCCTTTCCTAAAGTGGTTCTACTGTTACCTTGGGGTTCACCCTATGCAACTGAGGGTGCAATTCTGAGAGATAACAAACTGGCACCATTGTTGGGGATGAAAGAGAAAACCATCCCTAGGAGAAATGACAAAGATTCAAAGAATAACCAGTTTCTGTGGGAAAATAGAGACTCCGTCATTTAAGATAGGTTGTACTTTTTGTCCTAGAAACTCCACATTGGTATTGAAGCAAATTGCAGAAGACATCTTGGCTTCCAAATGACCACATACACGAGGTAATCCTGACATTGGAATATTACCTGGTGTGGATAACCCTAATACACTGTTTAGAAATAAAGGAAGAGAACAATATGATATTCCTCAATTAGAAGATACATATACTCAATAATTTCATAGTATTCAAGATTCTATGTGGGAAACCAATTTTGTAAGGTCATTGTTAAAATCTAAATCAGAATCTGACTTGAGAGACACAGAACTAAATCCTAGTAGGTTAGAGTCGTATCTACTTGAGCCCCTCTGGAAAAATTTTCAAAACTCTCGGGGAAATGGTGAAAGAAACCTTGTCACTCAAAACTTATAGCCTTACATCCCACCAGTTGTCCAAGATCCTCCTCTTGTTCCCAATCCAGCTAGACCAATGGCTGTTAGGTTTTCACCTTTGGCTTTTCCTATTGCATTACATGACCTTCCCCTTAAATATTCCCAAATAATTACCTTGTATGATGGCAAGGGTAACTTCATAACTAGATTCCATGTGGATAGGTTTGAAGATTTCATCAACTTAGAAGAAGTGGATTATGGTGATGTGAAGATGAGGCTATTTGCACAAATCCTATCAGGGGAGCCTAAAAAATGGTTCAGGGCTTTACCTACTAGATCTATTTCCACCTGTACAGTTTTCCAAACTACCTTCATGGAAAGATGGGATGACAAGAGAAGCCCTCTACAGGTGCTGTATCAATACAATGGTCTTAATAAGGGAGGTTTTGAGTCTGTGCAAGAGTTTTCCAATAGATTCATGAGGGTGTACAACTCCATTCCACTGACATATAACCCTTTGAAGGATCTGCTCAAATCCACTATGTTGATGCATTTAATGGTGATTTTTCCTTATTTCTAAGAGAAAGAAAATCAGCTAATCTCCATGTCATGTTTCAAGATTCCATATAAGTGGAAGAAAACATGATGGCTAGTGGAAAAATCAAATAGAGAGTAGATACGAGGAGAGATAGGGAAGAACACATACCCTCTATCTCTGCTGCTATTTCTTCCAATGATATGAAATTTGAGATGATGATGAGGACAATGAAAAAGTTAATAGATAGATTGACTGTGGAAAGAAAACTAGTGTTGGCCACTTTTCCTAACTTGCGTGACCTAGGTTATGTGCAACCCATCAACCCAACAAACACTTGAGATATCGGCCCAACAGAGCAAGCCTCGTCGGCAATGCCCGCAAAGTAGGCGCAATATCACCTGAGATATCTCTTCGATGGGTAATCATCGAAACCATGTTTTCATGATTCGTCAAGGCATTATAGTCCCTTGGCGTGCGACCAAGGAGCTCAACCACGTCGCGTGTATGGATTCATTCACGCCAAACTGTAGTGCACACCACACATATATTTCATTAACTACTAACGCCGTGACACAGATTCGGCCTTAGTGCTTTAAACATAATGGAATATAAAAGTGAGCTAACATACAAGTGCAATATAACAGACGCGCAACATCGATTGCGCCGTAAACATAAACTAACACTCAGAAGCAATGCATAATAACCTATTCATGCATTCAGACTTGTATTGACGGTACGACATTCATTCAACCATGACAGGACTTACATCATAAACATAAACATAAACATAAAAAACCATACACATTCAATCATCAACACACGGGAGAGTTCACATGGAAACCCATTTGGGAAAAACCACAAGGCGCTCTTCATCTGGAATGAGAAATATATGGTGCCTTCAGCATACATTTGACTGCAGGCTATCTTAGATCTAGCTTTCTACTCAGACTCTCTCTTGCTCTCATGCTCTTTGTCTTATTTCTCCTAACTACTTCTACCATCTATTGATCCACACAAGGCCTGGATCAACTTCTATAGCATATGCACCTCTCTAGCAGAGCTTCCCTTCTACTGCACTACCTCCAACTGCATCCTGTAGACTTTCAACTAATATACCACTCAGATCTCCCATCTTCACGCTTCTCCCTCATAGATCTCCCCCCTACTAACCAATCAAAATAAACTGAACCACAACCACAACCTAAAACAACCAACATAAAAGCAACAATCGCCAACCCTCTACTATATTGAATCCCTCCTATTTATACTATTTTACATGACCACGTAGGGTCGACTGCATACAAGCAGTTTGTTAACTGTCACCATCAGCCGCCCCTGAGGCTACAACTATGGTGATCATGACTTGACAATAGGCACTAACAGCCTTACTTACAGCATGTGTTCACTCGTGTGGCATCCACTTAAGCCAACTTCAGCACCCACAATCATCCTATCGCTTTCAACTGTTAATCTACACTTGTGCTACTATCATACCCTACAGGCATATTCCTTCTGCGCAGTTTCCCTTTTCCATGCAAGTGATATCTTTTGTGCATATTCCTTCTTCTGCACATCTTTCCTCTTCTACGCAGTTTTCTTTGTCCGTGCAAATTTCCTTATCTGCACAGATTTCCTCTATTCCTACTGCGTGCTTCCTTTTCCTTGTTTGTGCTTGAGCGATGGATTTATTCTTGTGCATTTCTTCATTTGTGCTTATATCTTGCGGACTTTCCCCATGCCCAAAAACTAGTGAACAAAGAACCAAATGAACCATAGATCATGAATCCTAACTTCAGAATACCTAACCCTCCCCTGCCTCCACAAATCAAATAGAGGGCTGTGAGAAATCCCAGGAATCCCAATGATCAGCAGATACAACCACCCTTCCCTGAAAACTATGTGGCTACCGAAGATGATGTTGAATCCATTGAAGATCATATTCACCATTTTGGTGAGTTGGATTATGATATTTACCTTACAGAAGAAGAACACAGTATGTATTCCCAGGTGGATGTATATAATGAGTTAGAGGAAGAATATGGACAATATAAAAAAGGATATGTGCATGCTATGGACGATGTTTAGAGGAAGTTAAAATTGAGGAGTAGAGATTTCATAGTGAACAAAGGAAGGTTAGATCAAATCTAGTCTTCCAACAGTCAACAAAATATTTAAAAGACAAAAGAGAAACAAAAGAACCTATTGTATATGAAGAACTTGTGAATAAATTAGAAAAACTAAAAGAAGTTAGACAACCAACACTAGTATATGTAGATAAATCTGTTTCCACTTTTAATTTTCAGTCAGAACTCTCCAAGCTGAAAGGATCCAGTCCTTTCAATGAGTTGTTAAGAAACAGAGAGTACAGAAAAAAGATATCAGACATGGTAAGGAGCTAGGGGGATTTTCAACCTGATATCTTAGAAGTGAATGATGATGCCCCCACCATTGTTTTTGGTTCTAAGTTTGAAAGTGTGGAGGAAGAAGAATCTCCTCCATTCTTTATAAGTCTAAATGTACATGACATGGTTGTACACAATGCTATGATTGATTGTGGTGCCTCTCACAACCTAATTCCTAAAGGAGTGGTGTAAAGTCTAGGTTTGGAGATCACTAGACCTTATAAATATCTATACTCATTCAATTATAGGAAGGTAAAATGCTTGGGACTAATTAAAGATATGGTGGTTACATTGACTAATATTCCATCCAAAACTGTAGTAATGGATTTGGTGGTGGAAGAGATCCCTCCAAAATTTGGTGTGTTGCTTTCAAGGACATGGACTTCAAAGTTGAAAGGGAGTTTTCAGATGGACATGTCCTATGCTACCATTCTCAGGATTAGTGGAAACAAAAGACTGTATTGCGAGAAAAGGTCCCCCTATGTAGTCAGTAGCCAAGAATCACCTAATACCCATGCCATATATGTTGTCAGTACAGAACTGGGGTCTTCAATTTTCTTCAATGATGATGTTCCTGTGATCTTTAAAAACCTATTCCCATTGAAGTTAAGGAAGAGGAAGAGTCTGCAAAGAAACAAGAATTTTTAGAGAGGAAGAAGAAAGAACAAGGTGTATGGACCATGTATTTTAATGGGTCTGTAGCAAAGATTGGTGCTAGTGCTGATGTCTACATTATTTCCCCTATCAGAGACTTTAAATATATATCTTTCAATTTTAATTTTTAGTGCACAAATAATGTAGCATAGTATGAGGCTTTGCTACTAGGATGGAATGCCCTGAAATATTTGGGGGGAAAAAGGGTGAATGTCCTGGGAGATTCAGAACTTGTGGTGAACCAAGTAAATGATAGATATCAAACCAAGCATCCCAGGATGAGGGATTATAGAAATGAGGTGTGGGACATGTTTGGAAATTATTTCACAAAACACATAATCAGAGTAATCCCCAGAATTGAGAACTCAGTGGCTGACTCCTTAGCCATGGCTGCTAGTAAGTTCAAAATCCCTATCATTGGTCAAAGAAAATATAAAGTGGATATTGTAAACAGGCATTCTATACCAGACAATTCCAAATGCTGGCAAGTATTTGAAGATGACATGTATATAAAGATATTTTTGGAATGATCTGGCGAGTTTGTAAATACCGAAATAAACAAGGAAGATAATGATGCTGAAAATCTCCTAGAAACTGAAGAGAGTGAACAAGACAGTGATGTAAATAAAAATTTAAAGAATTCATTGGGGGGGAAGACATAGTTCAATTGAAGAGTAACCATATCCCCAGAGGCCTGATCCCCCTAGAGAAATTTTTTGATCATAATTATGTGGCTAGAGACCCAAAGATGAAGCCTATTGATGATGCAGTGGAGGAAAAGAACATAGGAACGGAGGAAAATATCAGAATCATAAAAGTTTTAAAGAAGCTTCCTGCCGAAGAAAAGGAAAAGTATATCAGTCTGATGAAAAAATACGCAAATGTCTTTGCATGGAGCTATGAATACCTGAAGAAGTATGACACATCAATCATACAACACACAATTCCTATAAAACCAGGTGAAAGACATTTCAAGAAGAAATTAAGAAGAATCAATCATCTGCTATTACCTATCATTGAGAAGGAGATTAGAAAGTTGTTTAACTCTAATATCATAGTCACTCTAAGGTTTTCTAAGTGGGTATCAAATATGGTACCTATTAGAAATAAAAATGGCGAAATCAGACCGTGTATAGAATTCAGGAACCTCAACAAAGTCTCTTTGAAGGATAACTATCCTTTGCCTAAGATGGATCATATTCTAGAGAAGGTAGTGGGGTCTGAGAGGATCTCGACCATGGATGGGTTCTCTGGATATAACCAAGTCAAAGTATTTCTAGAGGACCAAGAGAACACTACATTCACTACCCCATGGGGTATCTTAATGTATGCAAAAATTCCTTCTGGGTTAATGAATGAAGGGGCCACTTTCTAGAGTGCTATGGACAGAGCGTTTGCTGAGGAGAAAGACAAGTTCTTGGTGATATACATGGATGATATCACAGTCTATTCAAGGTATGACAAAGAGCATCTCAAACACTTGGAAAACATTTTCCTGAAATGCAAAAGGTATGGAATATCACTGAACCCCAGAAATTCAAACTTTTCATTGGAGGAGGGAAAGATACTAGGACACATCATTTCTAAGGATGGAATAAAGATTGACCCAGCGAGGATAAGTGCAATCATGAAGTTTGAATAACCCATAAGCAAAAAAAAAGTACAATCCTTCATTGGGCAGGTAAACTTTCTGAGAAGATTCATTCCTAGATTTGCTGATATTTTTATCAACATCACTAACATGTTAAAGAAGGACCATGAGATCAAATGGACCATAGAGGCAAGGAAGTATTTCAGATACATCAAGCTAGTTATCATAGAGGCACCTGTTCTGGTAAGCTCAGCGTTTACCAAAGAGTTTCTTATTTTTTCTTATGCTTTTGACCACACCATTGCTGGAGTACTATTACAGAAGAACAGTCAAGGTGCTAAGAAGCCTATAGCTTTTTTCAGTAAGGTGCTGAGGGATGGGGAAATGAAGTATAATATCATGGAGAAGTAGCCATATTCTTTAGTCGAGTATTTAAAGGATTTAAGGGTTTACATTCTTCAGTCACGCATCATTGCATATGTTCCTAGCAATGTGGTGAAAGGTATCCTTACATAGCCAGATCCAGAAGGAAAGAGAGCCAAGTGGATAGCAATGCTACTATAATATGACATAGAGATAAATCACACTAAGTTGATCAAAGGACAGGGGCTTTCTAAGATGATGACCAACTCAAAATGTGAAACCTTACAGATTAATTTCCTAACCAGTCATTCAAATCATCTTGATGCATAGGTACATGTAACTCCTGATTTCTCTATATCCCCTTGGTATTCCTGATATTGTATACATATTGCATAATTTGTAGGCTCCTGTAGGATTGATTAGGACAAGAGTTAGATTAGTAAAGTTAAATTCTGCCAAATTCTGTATTTTGAATGGATACCTCTATTGGAAAGACCCTGGTGGTGTGTTACTCAACTAACTTTTGGAAAATGAAGCTAAACAGACAATGACATAATTTCACAAAGGAGACTGTGGTGGACATCCCTCATGGAAGGTGACCGCTAACAAGGTTTTGAGGGATGGTTTCTACTGACCTACATTGTTCTCATATTCCTACAAAGAAACTACCACCTTTCACCAATTCCAGATATTTGACAGCAAAAGAAAAGTGGTCTCACTCCCCCTCAATACCATATTAGTAGAAGCACCCTTTCAGTAGTGGGGACTGGATTTTATTGGAGAAATAAATCCTAAATCCTCAGGGAAACACAGATGGATCTTGACAGCTACTGACTATTTCACTAAGTGGATTGAGGCAATTTCTACAAGAAGGTCCACATATGCAGTAATAATGAGTTTCCTTGAGGAGAATATCTTATCCAGGTTTGGTGTCCTATAAGAATTGTAACAGATAATGCTCCTCCCTTCAAGTCCAAGAAAATGATAATTTTCTGTCATAAGTATCACATTAAGCTAAATTATTCTACTACATATTACCCACAAGGTAATGGGTTGGCTGAATCTTCCAACAAAAGCCTAGTAAGAATCATTAAGAAGCTGTTGGAAGACAACAAAATATCTTGGCATATGAAGTTGAGATATGCTTTGTGGGATGATAGAATTAGCACTAAAAGAGCCATTGGAATGTCATGATTCCAACTTGTGAATGGAAATGATGTGGTTTTTCTAGCATCCTTGGGTGTGCCAGTCATGAAACTATTACGGGAACAAAAAGATGAACCCAATCACATGCAAAGAAGGATTAACCAAATTATAGAGTTGAACGAAGTAAGAGACAAAGCATATGATAAAGTGCAGTTGCATCAAGAAAGAATGAAGAAAACCTTTGAAAGAAGGGTAAAGGAAGAAAAGTTCCATCTTGAGGATTCGGTATTGAAGTGGGATGCTCCTAGAGAAGAAAAGCATGGAAAATTTGACCACATGTGGGTAGGCCCCTACATCATTGCATCATACAGAGGAGACAATGCCTTCATTTTACATCCTCAAGATGGATCTCAGCTAGCAAGTAGCCCAATGAATGGGACATATCTTAAGCATTATTTGTCCTAAGAGGGAGGTAATTTATGTATCATGGTGTATATATATTTTTTCCTTTATATTTTCTAATAGTACATATGGTGAAGCCAGAAGATTTGAAGCCTAAAGAGAAGGCCCTAAGATCTGAAGGGTTAGCCATGTTCCCAATTTTATTTGATTTTCACTTACAGGTAAAAACATAAAAGTAAAAAGTTTCAAAGTCTGAAACCTTGGAGCCTCCCAATGGATTCGCCACCTAGTCTACGGGGTTCTTTGCTACCTCGCAAGGAGGATATCATCCCGAGTTAGAGCTGGTTGTTAGCACCATTTATGGGCTAACTATTATGGAAAGGTTTTTCCATCAAAAGGAGAAATAAGGTTGTGAATTCTTGTATCATTTGACCTTTAAGATGGATGGAAAAGTTCTGCAGGTGTCGGAAGGGAGATTTCCGTAGTAAGAATACAAAAAATATTGAAAAGATTGTGATTTTTGGCCTTTCAAGGCTCATGAACGAAGAAATCCACCCTTGGAAGAATTTTTGGGAGAAAATGGGCGGTTAGGATGCTCAACGCGAGAAAAATCAAAGGCTAGAATGCATTTTTGACTAAGGGAAATCCAGGAGCGGAAGAGTGGAATATGAAAAAGACTTGGGCGAAAAGTAGAATCCCGATTTTTTATTTTTGCTATTCGGAATTAGATGATCGAAAATGACACCGAGGTAAATCAATGGCCAAAAAAGCACGAGAATAAAAGTCAGAAGTGGGAAATGCTACATTTTGGCCATAAGAAAGTTGAAGTTCTGACTTCTGATTTCCTCTATCTAGGATCAGACGGTCCATATCATCTCCAAAGAATATCAATGGCCTGGGAGATTTTGCAAAGTCAAAGGGTGGAAAACAAAAAGTGTAAAGGTTCAGGCGTGAAATGCCAAATCCTTAATTTCCAATTTCTACTGTCCGAAATCAGAAATCGGAAAGATGAAGGTTTTGGTCGTGAAAGGCCAGAGTTCCTATTTCCATTATCTGGGATCAAAAATCAGAAAGTTAAATATTTCGGACATAAAAGGTTTGAGTTCTATTTTTTGTTTTCAGCTAAATCTACAGTCCAGATCGCATCCACCGAAGATCGATGGTATGAAGTGAATTTCAGTATCATATCGATGACCTGGAAAACATAGGACTGGAAAGGATGGTGTGGGAGAGGAAATTGCACGGTCAAACCTTGGAAAGACTGTCATTCCGATTTACACATCTTGACAACCATAGATCAATGGTGCGAAATGACTTTTAAGAGAAGATCTACGGTCCACAATGATTTTCACAGGAAAATCACAGAGAAGAGGGAAAACATTGCAAGCCATGGCAGAAACCTCTCAAGAGGTCATTTTCGGCCTCCACTGTGTCAAAATCCTCAACTAATTCATTATACGTACCCTTGCGATTGTGTTTTTGTTTGATTTCATGATCATGGAGGATATCCCTGATCATATGTTTGTTATGAATTTGCATCATTATACTGAAACTATTTTTGACCCTGTTTCGAGGTGGGTCTCGGGGGTCTGATATGCTATAAATACACCCTCCATAGAGGGAAAAAGGGTTGGAATCTAGAAGGATTTTTTGTTGCGTTTACTGAGATATTTTTCTAAATAAAGTTGTAGAGCTGATATTTTTGTTTAGAGATTCATGTGTGATTCGTAGCTTACAGTATGTTTTTCCTTTCCTCTATGCATGTCTTCCCGTTAATCATGCCATCATGTTTTCTTCATGCTTGGAATAAGCGTATAATACCTAAGCATTCATCATGTATTATTTTAGTATTGTTTTTAGGCATCCACCAAAATCTTTCCTCTAAAATTGATGCAAAATTCATCCTAAGATGCTCTGCATTGATGGACTGTTCATTTTCTCTCTTTATCACCAGATAAACAATTACTTACCTATAACTAAATTCTACATTTCCTCTACGTTACTTCACTGGCAAACTATTCTACAAAATCCATCTATAATTTGTGACTCCATGGCCCAATTATACTTTCCCTGTTTGAACCATTTTTGAATCCGAATTTGTTTTTATATTTAATTGTGGCCCTGATATAAATATGTGAGAGATCCCTCTCTAGGAAGGTAGAATCAAGATCCCCTTTCCTAAAGTAGTTTTTCAATTACCTTGGGGTTCACCCTCTGCAACCTAGGGTGCAATTCTGAGAGTTAACATCCATATCTTGACCTCTCGTCTCTTCAGGTTCCTTGACCTACTAAAAGGGTGTCCTCCTCGATCTAAAGTATGTCGACTCTTCATCAAAGGCTACATCTCTATTGATGTCGATATTCTTGAATCCTGGGAAGTACATTTAGTAGGCCTTTGATGTAACACTATATCCTGTGAATATACCCTTCCTCCCACAAGGATCGAGCTTGGTCCTTTTCTCCTTTGGGATATGTATGTACACTAGGAAGCCAAATATTATTAGATAGCTAACTTATGGTTTCTCTCTTGATAAATCGTCTTCAAGAGTCTTATTGTCAAGTACTCGATGAGGAGTACAATTTTGTACATACACAGTTGTTCTTGTTTCCTCCACCCAAAGGTGCATGGGAATATCTTGATCATGCAGTATAGCTTTTATTACCTCCATGATGGTTCGGTTCTTTCATTCTGCAACCCCATTTTGTTGAGGATTGTATGGATTTCTCAACTCCCTCTTAATCCTAGACTCTCTACAAAGTTACTTGAATTATTCTGAAGTGAAATCTCCTCCATTATCTGACCGTAGATTATTGATCTTCCTATATGTTTGGTTCTCGACCAAGCCTTTATATTCCTTGAAATGACTGAAAACTTCACTTTTCCGTTTCAAGAAATATATCCAAGAATTACATGAGAAATAATCTATAAAGGAAACATAGTACACATACCCGCTTAATGAACTAGAGGACAAAGGTCCACATACATCTGAGTGTACTATCTCCAATATTCCTTTAGCCTTTCTCTCACTACTAGGAAATGTCTTCTTCACGTTCTTTCCTTGTGCACATCCTTTGCAAATTCCTTGTTGATTTTCCTAGATCTATGGCATTCCCAAGACTTCTTTCCTTGCCATTCATAGTGCCCTATAGTGCACATGTTCAATCCTTTTGTGCCATATTTAACTTGGTTCAATCGACTCATGAACCAATTCTTGTTCAGACTGTCCCTTCATATTGTACAAGACGTTGTGTACTTCTTTGATAATTGTTGCATCCTCTATTGTCTTTCCTTTGGTCCACATCAGAACTTGGCCATTGAGAAAAGAAACCCTAATCCCTTTTTCATATAGTGTAGAAATGGAGAGAAGGTTCTTCTTTAATCCTGGAACATATAGCACATCCTTCATCTTTAAATATTTCCTAGATTCAAGCTTGTATGAAGCTTCTCCACTCCCTTTTATGGGGCATTGATAGTCATCCCTAAGTTTCACCTTGTGAGGTGAGTCATGTTCAGACATATTAACGAATGATTCCTTGTATCCCATCATATGTTTAGAAGCTCCACTATCCACAAGCCAATCATTACTTCTGTGTGAGATAGTGCCAGTAAGTGTTGAGATTAGCACATAATCTTCATCTAAATCATCCTTTTCCCATCTAAATATTTTGTTTGTTGGTTCATCGTCTTCAAAAACATAAGCATGGTGTCTCCTTTTCCTAATGGGACACTCTCTTGAAAAGTGTCCCTTTTCATCACAAGTATAGCATTTAACATTTGAAGTATATCTTTTGGTCTTCTTCAGTTTCTTGTCCTTCTTCTTGTTGTGATGAAATTTCTCCTTCTTCTCCTTCTTCTTGAAGTTCTTTTCGGTGTAAACTGTGAGAGCTTGATCATAAGTTGCTCCCATATTTTCTTCTCCTATAACAAGTCTAGATTCTTCTTGTGCACATTCTTCTTGAAGTATGCTAAAAGATATCAGCTTCCTTCTTGCAAAAATTCCTTGAATGAATGGCTAACTTGATTATATTTGGAGAGAACACCTTGAACCAGGAATCCCTAGTTTTCATAGTTGCACAATGCCTTCTTTCAGAGAGGCTATGATACCATGTTAGGTTTTATAGATCTTATTAGCTTGATTAGGATCTTTGTCTGAAATAATAATAAGTACAGCTAGATGCATAAGGTATAAGAGATACAAAATACACACAAATTTTCACTGGGGAAACCATAAAGGAGAAAACCACGAAAACTTCTTTAGAATAGTAAGATGATAAAAAATAGTAATAAGAAGTATTCATCAATTATTTGTCTCTCCTCCCTTTATCTCTTTATCTCTCTCTCATGCAAAATTGAGAGTGTGAGGTGTGTATAAATGAGGGAGAGCGCCTCCCTATTTATACCTTTTGAGTCACTAACCAAACATAAGACTGGGGCCCACTTGTCTTCCCTAAAAGGGTCGATGTCTCCTAGTGTAATACCCTGTGTGTTAAGCCCCGGACATATGTAATTTGTAATTGTTTATTATTGTGGCACACGGTGCTGGAAAAAGGGTCTTTAAGGACCTAGATACATGATTATTATTTTGTAAATTATTAATTAATGAAAACAACTAGCACATTGGGGACCACTAAAAGAGTATGAGAGGCCTATATCCACAATGTGAGGGGGAATATGGACATTTCTAGAACTTTAGAACTTGTTTGGTTGAACTTGGTCCATATTTATGTTTTTGTGGATTTCTTAGTTGATGATCACCCAAACATTGTACAATGGACCCAACTTTTGATTATTTTAGCCTATGTTGCTATTATTGATCCTAATTCATGATTTAGTGGGCCTCCTTGGTGTTTTGGTGGGTGCCACTTGTTGATTGATCCCCTTTGGTGGTTGTGTAACTCCTTTGTGGAGGTTATACATGGTTTTGTATATCAATGGGAAGGACCCTTCATTTGAAAGGTTGGGAAAATATTTCACTAACCATTTGAGGGGTGGAAAAAACCTAGCAAAACTAAGAATTTAATGAGTTATTAATTCTTTTCCAGCTAAACAATGATAGTCTTATAATTGAAAAGGGTTCACGCAAGGGGAGAAGTGACTATGAGAGCCAATAATTATGGTGGGAATCACAATCAAGAGGGGAGGAAGAAGGTTAGTAGGGAGAATACTTATGTATATTTGCAAGTTAAGGGCTACAAAGCTCAAAATATGGTAGAAATGGGAAGAGACTTTAGGGAATTATTGAGTAAAATACATGTATCTAGGAAATGACGTAGCTCTCCACATGATTCTTATTGGAAAGCGAATTCATCTGTACAGACTTTAGTGGATAAGAAATCAAGCCCACCCAAGGATGGCGCCTTCCTTTCAAGATAATCTGGCTGTAGTTCATGCATAGAATTGGGCAGTCAGATCTCCCGATCAAAGACAATGAAGGATTTTTATACACGTCCTAATATTATGGAGATATGGTTGAGAAAAAACCCTTGATGCAAGTACACCACATGCTTATCTGTAATAGTTAATGTAACCCCAATCATTACTTGGATCCAATCATTCCCATTGCTTAGACTAACTTGGTATATTGGATATGAATAACTAGTAACAAATATAAGCTTGTTATGATACGGTTCAATTATTACTGGTAAAATGCGGCCCCAACCCCTCTTCTCTGTATAAAGTTTCTTACTAGTTTGTTTCCTTCTTTACGTGACGAAGTTTAAATGTTTTATAGTGATAATATCAATGTGGAAAAGCTGGAGGAGATAGATTTATCCGCTAGGAAATAATAAAGGTTTAGCTTCTTTTACTACCTTATGAGATAAATACCAAAATATCCCGCACCAAATACCACTTATACTTTTACCTTTATTTTCATTATTTCCTTTGCCTTTGGTGATGGATTTGGAACTATAATTTGCATGATAACTTGCTCAGTCTCGCTACTAGATAAACTTTACTTGGTCCTACTCCTGCTACCCTTGCTTCTATCTCTTAGGGATCTCAATATCGATCTCAATCAAAAGGAACTAGTGGGTAGGATGATGGATTCTATATAGGCTTTCGAAATAGAAATGATGCTCGCTTTGTTTGCTTTACCAGAAACTCCCATTTTCACAAGTGTTCCCTCGCTAGCTATTTTTATCCTTAACACCTCAAAAGTTGTGTAAATAGTTATGTAACTCCTTGTGTAAATACTTCTGTAAATCATTGTGTAACTCTTGTGTAATTCCTTTTTTAAATCCTTGTGTAACCCCCCCTTTTCTATTTTGGGAATATTCTTTGGCTTGTGTGACACCTCACCTCACTAATTTTAATTCCTCTTCATGGATGATGTGTCTGCACGTGAATTTGAGTGGAGTGGAGTGGCTTGGAGTCACTCTCCTTGAAATTAAAATTTCTTGGGTTGGATTAGAGTTAACCTCTTGCAGTTGAATTACCCCCTTGGATTGACTCAAGTTGTCTTACCTTGGTTTCGTTGACCCCATTGAGTAAGGATTACCTTCTTTGGTCTATATATCCATGTTTCATATCCTTGGTTTGGGGATTGTTTTTCATGGTTATTTTGGGATGGTTAATGATTATCGGTGTTCATACCTTTTATGTTCCTCTATTTCCACTACTTGGCTTTTTCCTGGACCTGCACATAAATCTTGATAGTGAATGGTGATATCTTGATGGCCTAGGGGGGGTCTAGGTTACCATTGCACCTGGTAGTGGGGTGGAAAAGGAAGTATGTGGTGAGGAATAGAGTTTTGTATTCTCAATATGATAATTGATTTATTCTTTAGTGCAACTCTAATTTGGATCTATGTCCTCATCTCAGGGGTGTCTTGTCAAAGTGAGATATGGCTTGGAAGTTACAAAGGCTGGGTGGAATGCGGTCTGGATGATGCCACTTGCGCATTGATAAGATAAGTGATTTATATCATGTTTATTTAATTTACTTGTCTCTGATTTTATTTATTTATGGATTCACATGAAATGTTTGATGAAACATATGATTTATTTGTGGAATCAATTTCTCATAGAATTCAATCTATTTATGCAAGTAAATTTTATGAAGGAATTGGAAACTAGTTTTTGGGATTTTGTGTACAAATTGTTTGATAAAATAATTATTTGGTACCTCTACTAAAGAACTGATATTTCTTCCCACATTCATTATATATTGTGTATTTTTATGGTATAGCATCCTCACAATGTTTTAAGACACTTTTCTTTGATGCTTCTACCTTTTATTCGAAATATGGTTCTTCGATCGGACTGTTTGGCATAGTTTGGAGAATTATCACATGAAGTGTTTGTAAAAATTCCTAAGTGTTAATTTTATGCTTATGGCTGATAAATAATATTGAAATGTGTGTGAGAATGTTAGGATAAATATTCTTGGTAGCGTTGGGAAAATGTCTACCGAAATTCTAGACCAATTTCCAATTTCTAGTTCCTTCAATGGGAATGTTTTGAGTATATTTGTGAATTTGCATATGAAGTGTTTGAAAAAATGTTAGAATGAGATATAAATCTGTTATGAATGATAAAACATGTTATTTAGAGTTTTCATTTCATTTGAATTATTCTATGAGTTGTGGATTTAATTATTCTATGAGTAGAATTAACTTGTTTTGTGAATTGTTTAATGGACTGTATATGGGTGGAAAGCTACAGAAATATGAATGTAAGTGGTCAATGATATGATTTCCATGAGCTACAATAGTCATATATTTATCTTTATTTTGAATTTGAAAAGTTAAATTGGAAACTAGGTACATTGCAGTGGAATTGACAAATAGTTTTTGGACTCGAATCTCTATTTTTGGTAAAAGACGAATGTACAACCATATGCTCTGTTATTGGTGCTTTACTTGTGCTGTAGAATTATATTTTCCAGATCTATACCATCACCTCTTTGTGCCTTGAAACTCGTTACAATTGGTTTGATTGAATTCCTGGTAGTGTTTATTAACTAGTTGTATTGATTGAACTTGAAATATCCTTCGTTTATGTACTCAGATCATATCTGAAAAAATAATTTATTTTGTTGTACATGCATGCTTAAATATGTGTATAATGGCTGTGGGTTCAATTTTTGGCTCATTGGCATGGTTGGGTGTCAATTTGTGCAAGACTAGTTGTTAGTATTGAACAACTAGTTAACTAGTTCTTGTGGAATCATTTTCGTAATTACTATGTTTAAATAGTTGGAAAATGGTAATTAGCCATTATTTACACATTTTTAGGTGTTAATTAGCCATTGTACTTGATAAATAATGGTTAAATGATAAAAAAATTAAATTATAATAAGTACCATCAATTGTGCGCTAATTGTTGTTAAGTATCTTAATTGGAACATTAATTACTAGTTAATCATCATTAAGAGTACATGGACTTTAGAGGTGGAATTATGTCTGAATTGGATTGGAATGGATATGTGATGTTGCTAGAAGGGGTTAGTAATCCTTCCCAACCCTTGGATCAGAGGTTTGAATAATTATTGAATTTATTTTAATTTATTTGTAATTAAAGGGACTTTGTCATGAAACAAATATTGGAAAATGAATTTTAATATTTGTTTAACTAATCCATTGTGCTAAAATTATCTAATTAGACTTAGATGGCTAATGATATGTCCCTCATACCCATTTATATCCCCAGTTGTTGGGCCTTCTACAGAGTTATTATCTTATGTATATGTGCATTTGTAGTTTACAAATGTGCTTAGTAAGATGAATTTAACCTTCCTTATGTTAATAGAATAAAAAGAAACCTCATTTCATAGATTATTTCATTGTATTCCTTAGAAATAATTAATATTGAATATTGGTTGAGTCAATAGATTGATTGGTAAATACTATGTGGTGCATATCTAATAATTGACTTTGACTCGATTGGTTAATGCTTGTGTTTTCCCTTTTTTATTGCTCATTGAATTGTTAATATTGAAATGCTCCTTGTAGTATGACTTATTTACCGGTACATTATGATTATGAATTGATAAGTAAATAATTGTCATTGTAATAGTATGTACTATGTCTTAGTATTAGTTTAATGCTAAGTTAGTAATATCATGTAGTTCTATTATTATTAAATATTAATATGATTTATTAACTGGCATTTATACCCTATATGTACTTTGTATTCTCTATGGATGGTATGCTTTTATAGTCTTATTTATGCCACTTGGATGGTGGTGGTTACATGGATGAGTAACTCCTTGGCTATTTTAGGAATGGGACACTTGTCTAAATTGTGTTTCTCATTCTCTTTCTATTTTATGCATGCAGTATGTTTTTATACTATTTATTAATTATTACTATGCCAGCTTATCTAACTAGTTAGTAGTGGGATTGCCACTTGGAGGTAAGCATAGCTATGAGATATTTTTGTATTATATTATTTAACTTATTTATTTTGGGGTTAGTGGTAACATTATTATTATCCTAGCTATCTTACTAATTTATTTATTGACTGGAAAAAATGAGCCACTTGTCCACTAATGGTTCATATTCTCTTTTATTTTGTTTATTTTGTTTATGGAGATGTAACTCCTTCCCTATTTTGGAGGAGAATGAGCCACTTGTCTCTAATGGTTCATATTCTCTTTTATTTTATTTACTTTACTTATGGAGATGTAACTTCTAGTCTATTTTTGGAGGAAATGACCCACTTGTCTTTAATGACTCATATTCTCTTAATATTATGTATTGTAGTGTAAGATACTATATATATATATGACATCGACATAAATATGTATAACATGATATGGGTGATATGTATAGTTGTTCAAATTATATATAAGAATATATGCATTATTATATATATGAATGCTTGTGTTTTTTATATATACTATAATATGTATGTTATTATATGTAATAGTTATTAGTATTACATGTATGTAATACATGGGGGCGTCACCTAGGGACCGATATGATATCACGTCCATTCATATTGGGGTGGTTAAAAATTAAAAAATTAAAAATCAATATATTGGTGGTATATTAGGGGTAATAAGGATTTTTTTAAGTATATAAATATCCAATATGTTTAGGGTTATTTTATTCCAAATTTCTCCCCGCGCCCTTCACCACCAGTGCTCCACCATAAGCCTGTGTGCACCCTACGTATGCTGCTGAGTTTCTCTGGTGCATAGCGTTTTCTCTCACACTGTATTTGCTGCTGTTGCGGCCATGGAGCCGTCTGCCTTGTCTAGAATGGAAAGCAAGCAAGAAAGCTAGCCATCTTCGACCTCATCTTCTGGCCACACTTCCTCAGGCCGATTTACAACCTGAAGTCACTCGAGAAGTGGTGAAGGATCGATTGACACGGCTCTTCGCTTGTCAGGCCCTGCTTTTGGCCAAGGAAAGGGTAGGGGAAGGGTACAACTGGCAGGCCGGTATCTTAAGCACTAACACATCTTCTCACACAGCCCAAAATTTGTTGCAGGAGGATTTCCCTGAATGGAAAGGAAGTGAGATCGAGGTCCACTTCAAAAAGGCGGCTTGGTCATCTCTTTGTCGACTGATTCACCAACTAGACCAGGATCCCTTTGTTTGCGGTGACTTTAGTCTGGAAGAAGTGATTCAGATTGCCCGGTCTATTCCACCCCAACCGCCTCCGTCATTTTTTTGGTTCTTTTCCTCTACAATTTCTGTGTTCTGAGTGATCTTTATATGAGATTATAAGGCTGGTATTTGTTGATCATAATTTGCAGTAGTGTGGCTGTGGAGAAGTAGGTGAGTTTATGGCTGTGGAGAAGTAGGTGAGTTTAGAGTACTTGGTTTACAGAACAATGATGCTCAGCCCTGTTCAAATCTGCATGATTCCACCAATTGGCCACAGGTATATACATGTATATGTCAGAATGATTGCTTATTTGGTTTTTGCTTGTAGTTTTGTTCATGATTTTTGTTTGTCTGGTTATTTATGTTTTTGTTGGGTACTTTTTTTCAATATTCGTGGATATTTTCTTTCATTTCAATGTATTTTTCTCCTTTTTGATCTTATCACAGTCTTTAGGGGTTGCAATATAATCATGCCTTAAATGTCTAGGGCATCTGGTTAAGTCAAGTTGCCATCTCACAGAAGCCTCTAGTTTAAAGCCTTTATGAATTATTTCAGTGGATGAATTGTGTCTTACAAAAGGCCCTGATTTTGTTGCCCTTTGTTTCAGTTTACAGTCTGTTTCAAGATACAATCTCAATACACAAATGTTTAGCGACTAGTGCAAATACCACACATAATTCCTTTCTAGAGCATGCCTGGTTGGAGGACTGGACTAATGGTCAAAATAAATTCAAGGTTTTATTTTTCTATTTGCGGGAGACAGCCATGGGGTTGGTGCTAAAGGCTACTGGAGGCAGAGGATGGACCATGGGATCTGGAATGGAAGGTCCTGCTGTATCTGCAGATCCTAATGAAAACACTCAAATGGCTGAGAAGTCTATTTATCCCTGGTCTCTGTTTACCAAATCCCCTCGTCGACGAATGAGAGTTCCATTCACTTGTGGGGTTTGTGGGAAACGTACAACGCGTGCAATCAATCCACATGCCTACACTGATGGAACTATTTTTGTGCAGGTTCAGACTTTTCCAATTCTTGACAATATGTTTTGTAATGGTTGCTCTCTTGTACATATAGATGACATCCGATTATTTCTATTTTTAACTAGCACATTTAGAAATGGATTTCATTTGAAGCAATTTCTCTCAATCGAAAGGGAGATGCTTGATTAATTTCTAAAAAAGCTGTTGAGCATAAAATGATTTCCCATAGTTGTTCATGTGATAAGATGTAAGAAAAAAATATTATCTGTAGAAGGGAATGCCTCGTTTTCCTGCCATATAGAACTTGCCATGAATATTGAAATTTCTCGTATTTAGTTATAAGATTTGCAATAAATTCTATTGAGTATATATTTATCGCTCGTATGAAGATTAATTCTTGTTAGTACATCTGATTTTTGGAAATCGGTCAAAATTTAACCCATTGGTGAAAATAGCCTTTTAAGATTTCTGCGACTTTTCTTTTATGTGTAGTGTGTAGGATGTGATGTTTTCCATAAAATGGTGGATAATCTCAACCTTTTCCATGAATTGAAGGGTAGCATATACCCAATATTTGGGAATACAAGTTCAAAGAAGCCATCATCTTTCAAGTTTCTTAATATGGATGACTTTCCCTTATTTTAAGAGAGATCGAATCCATTGGGAGATTAAGCTTATAACTCTCCACTAGAGAAGCTCTGCACATAAACTGAAAGGTATAAAGATCAATCACATTTCAATAATCGGTCACATCCGATTGTTTTGAGGTCGCAAATATCCTACTGATAACAATCTACTTTTACATTGTTCTTCTCGTAGGCAGTGTATTACGATTCTTATTATGTTTGCTGTGAAGTATATTGGAAATCAATCTAGCAGCCATTATCAAATATTATTGTAAAGAGTCAAATATGGACCAAACATGATGTCTAAATATGCTTATTTTGCAATTTAGCTCTTGCTGGTGTATATTCTCTGGTTTATATTTATTATGTCTCTATATTGTGATTATGTGACATAGTCCGTAAAACATCTTTACTTTCTCGTGATTGTGAAGTAATCATTCCAGGATATTCCCTTGAATCATTTTGTGGGTTAATAGTATTCATGTAGTAATTACTCTAATAGGGTTATCATAAGTTGTCCACAGTTCCTCCCAGAATGCAGTTCCTCCACTTGTGGCTGATTGTATCCTTCATCTAAGATGTTACAGTTGAGTTTTATGCACATGGAAATGTACTATTGAAATTGATCTCAATGATTTCATTAACTTTCCTTCGTAGTCTTGCAATTTGATCCCAAGACAGGAAACTACTTTCCAATTGTATCTTTTAATGAGTTTTGGCTAATGAGAGAGAAGTTGATACCAATAAATGAGATAGTGGAGGAGCTGCCTCTCAACTTGGAATTGGGGCCTATTAGTTTGATGAAGTGGCAACTCTTTCTACAGATTGATCAGTCATTTCAAATTCACCGTTCATATGGTAGTATGCTGGAGGGGCAGGAAGATGAGCTAAAGGTATTCTTTTGTTCCCGAAAGCAGGAAATGAAAAGTGATTATAAAAATACCATTTCCTGCAATGAGTTGAGATCTTTAAATGAAAGGTTAAAACTTCCTAGGTTTTTTTCTTTCCAGCTCTTATAACAAGAGATAGGTTGCATCTCATTTTACTTTGGGCATACCTTGTTAAGGTCAAAACTGATTATCTGTTTATGTTTCAGAGGGTCTTTTTGGAGGGGAATCCATACCTCCATGGAATCACCCTGATTGTTTCAATGCTTCATTCCATCTTTGATTTTTTTGCATTCAAAAATTGTAAGTTGGGCCTTTTGATTACTTGGTTTTCAATATGGGTTTATTCAGCTGTATTAGCTTTGTTTTATCAGTTGTTAATGATGTTTTCTGTGATATGTTACCTATTTATTACAGATATTCAATTTTGGAACAAGAACAAGTCAATGGAGGGATTGTCTGCTATATCAGTGGTTGTGAGATTTATTTGCCAGCTTATAGTTTTCCTCTACTTACTTGACAATGAGACATCTTGGATGATCATTGCTAGTTCAGGTGTTGGCTACTGCATTGAATTCTGGAAGATTGGAAAGGCCATGCATATTGAGGTATTGCATTTTGTACCTAGAGCTTTGTTGTTTTCTACTGTTTATTGGGAAATTAATCAGGGTAGAAGCTGCTGTGTTTTAGTTTTCTAAGATACTGATTTTTCAGTTAGTTTTATCTGAAGCAACACTAATAGGATTATAGTTATTTTTATCAGAACAATGGCAATTGGATCTTTATTTTTTATTATCAGAAACAATGCCAATAGTGTTTTTCGTTTGAGAAGACTGCTTGCTCTTATACATAATACATACATTTAATCTATGCATGTATCTAAGCAATTATATATGTATTGAATCATAAATAAAAATGATTGGCAATAATATGTTGTAATTGTTCCATTGATAAAATAATGTGGCAAACAACTTTTCCCCATGGGAAGATGACTAGAGGAAAAGTTAAATGTGATGCATGAATGCTTGTTTGTAGCTATGAATCCAAGTCTTTTCATGACATGAGCCAGTTGTGCTTGAGTCACATTCCTCTTGTTATGAGATAGAGACATTGGCCAGCTTGGAAGAGTATATTGGGAGCTTTTATAGGGTGAAACAATACATTTTAGGCATAATTGACAAGAAGTTAATGGATTCTTCAGACTTAGTTTTAGGGCATTAAAAAGGATAGGTGAAAAGACCATAATTAATATGCACAATGTTCAACTTTGTGGTGAGATTGACTAAGGAATTTATATATGGCTACACAATGACAAGTACTAAAGAAATTTTGTATTGTGTACTAAGTAGAAGGAATTTTAATTTTTAGGTCTCTTTGATATTTTTAACCCAAATTTTAAAATTGTTCTTGTGTTTTCAATGCATAGTTGGTTGCTTTTGGGATATTTTTACATATTGAATGCTTTTGGGAACTAATCGAGTCTAGAATCTAGATAGATCAAATTGATATTACAATAGGTTGATGGTTTTTACTAGACATCAATATTGTGGGTTCGATGAAAGGCCCATGAACAAGAATTGGCAG
>LPNX010613252.1:457327-472357 GCA_001517045.1 Pseudotsuga menziesii
TGAGTCTCGACATATTTCAATGTATTTAAATATGCAAGAATAACACATTGACCTTGGTAATCCTAGGAGTGTAAACAGAATGCAAAAATTAACCCTTGGGGGGCACCATTTACTTGAGAAGTCGACACTTTAAATTCTTGGATTGGATGGTTCAGTAAATGGGCATGTGAAGGTTAAATCAGGGATCTTTCTTTTGGAATTTGCACTTGAATTTCCTCATTGAAAGGGAACAATGTCTTAACTAGTCTGTATGGTGTCATGCCTAGGTCCACAGTTTTTGTAACTTTTTTATAATGTTTACATGAGTCTTGATTGAAGTGCTTTGGATTCAGTAAACAAAAAATAAATTACAAAATGTGCAAGCTAAGATATCACTCCTATTGAATCAACTAACACATGGTAATGTTTAGAAGAATTGTACATTTAATGTTGAGTAATGATTCATAGTCAATCTAATCTGTGCGAAGACCTCATGAGCAGGCAGTAGAAATACAGTCAACTGATCACAATCGAACTCTTCTACTCAATTTACATTGTTTTGGAACATCTTGAAGATAGAAAGCTTATGCCCCAAAGCCATGATAATTGAAATTTTTTTATGCTATTATTGAGCTATTTTGTAAGTGCTCATGCCTTTGGGATGGAAACATGGTGAGAACAGGTCTGAACAGAAACCCACATTTAATAAACGTTTGCATGATTGAAATGGAATTGACATTTTTTGGAAAACACATGATTGCATTTCTATACTGGTAAAGTACTCTTTGAAACAGGAAGACCGATTCTCATCTTTGCTCTCTAGGTTCTTCATTTGGCAGAAATGATGATGTGGTGACAGGAGCATAGTAATTATCTATTCCTCACCATATTACTGCAGTCTGCTACAGGAGCTATTGGAACTACATGCAACTACATTTAAATGAAATTAAATAGTAAAATGGTAGTACTGCAGTACTATGATCAATGGTATGTTACACAAAACAAGTCATGTCTCATAATAGATAATCAATTTTATTTTAATAAGAATATTGTTTTTTATGGTATCGATCATTCCTCATGGCCAGAGTGGAAGAAAAGTGTAGTGGGACTTCCATGATATGTTGAAATTCCATCCCAATTGAAGGAGAAGGCTCCAAGACCCAAGCCCTTGTATCTTGGACCAATTTGATTAGCTGTGATATTATGTGGCCATATCCAACAAACCCATCAGTTTGGAGTGAGAAACTGCTATCTACATTTATATTTTCTGCATATCACGATAACAGTAAATATGAAGAACACACTATTATATGGATAAAAGATGCTTTGCCTTTTACTTTCAAAGAAGCGATATGCATAGACTCTGATTTGTTAACCATTAAGAAGATGGCAAGATGCATTGCCTTTTTATGTTAAGATTAGAGATGGGCTTGATTTGTATATGCAAGGGTGGGTTTGATTTATGGATTACAAGAAATACAAATTAAGGATACAGAAACAGCTTTGTTGATTTCATACTACAATAGATCTCTGCCTTAGTTCTCCATAAGACCTTAAGTTTTTGAGCTCTAAGTATGTATTGACCTTGCCAACTTCCTGTTCTGAATCTCGTTTTCAAGATTTGAAGGGGTCAAGCCACTATTGTGATCAACATAAAAGAAGAAATGGGATTTTGGTTAAAATGCATGCATATTTTGGAAATTTGTATGCATCTTTATATTCACCAGGCTGTGCTATCGGGTTTCTTTGCATTTGTTGCTATTTATTCTTAGTTGTGTAACAATTTCAGGGACACTATTTTCTGTGCTTTATGTATTGTAAATGCTCCTATGGCACGGTTTTTTGGAATTTTTATTCTTGTACTTTCTTGTATTATATAGTTAATGTAGCCTTATCTAACATCCCTGGTAGCTAGATATAGGCCTGGTATTACCTTTGTTAGAAGATGGCAAGATCTGTCTTGAAAGTTGAGAGTTCCATTTTTTACTTTAAATGTGGGAAAATACACAGCAGGCATTAGTTTGGTTATTACTTTCAATAAGACGTCAAGATGGATCTAATATGAGGTTTCATGTAGTACATTGATGTCAATAAACTTGTAAAAGGGCGACCACTGGACAATCTAGAGTTCATGCAATGGTTAAAGAGATACTGTGATTCAGTAAATGGTGGAATCATGAATAGGTATCTTCTTTTTATGTTCTCTTTTCCTGCTTTTTGGTTTTTTCTGGATTTTATGGCACTACAATAATGGGCATATTTGTTTACATGTTAGTGATACATTTGTTAATCAGTTTTTGATTCTGTGCCTTTTTAGTTACAATGCACTGGAACGAAGGGAGTTTTGCAAAGGTGGAAAAGAAGTTAACAAGAAAGCAGCTCCAGTAAACCCTTCAAGCAAGGGCAATGCACTGGGGTCTAAAACTGCCACAGTTGCTAGTTCTCGGTGAAATGATCCTCCAGTTCCAGTTGTGAATGTAGCTGCTAAACATTCCAGGACAGGGTCAAATGCTGGATATGGGTCTATACCCTTCCAAACAGCCTCAACTGAGCCACCATTTTATGGGTCTGCAATGCCCAACACTGCATCTGCAAACGCAGCCCAGATTCAAGCTCTCAATGGGCAGGTAAAAAAGATTACTCCATTTAAAGTCTCTTGATGTTTGTGTTTTTGTTATTCATATTTTCCTGTTGTTTTACCTCGGAAAGAATCTTGGTTCAGTCATGGTCCAATCATCACAGGATCCTTTTGTCAGGAGTTTTTCGAAAGGAACTAGAGCAACATAAACTTGGTCCAGGCTCTCATATCAATGAAGTTCTCATATTTGTTTATTTCTATGCTATTTGCTATTTATTTGAGGTATGCAGGTCACAGAGTTGAAGCTCTCCGTAGACAGTTTGGAGAAGGAAAGAGACTTTTACTTTGCAAAGCTCAGGGATATTGAAATACTTTGTCAAAATCCAGATGTTGAACAATTACCTGTAAGCACAAATTTTACTAGCCATATACAACCTTTTGTCTAGAAATGTTTTCTGCATGAGTTTAATGGAGTGACAAATATCATATTTTGATACCTGTAATTTTGAACAGATAGTTGCAGCAATACAGAGAATTCTATATGATGCTAATGATAGTCTAGCTGTAATTGCTGAGGCATAAGCAATAATATACAATTCATCCGATCCATCCGATGAAAATGATGAGAACAAGGCAAGGAGAGAGATTAACAAACGTAAATTAGCAGGGACACCTGAGGTTGAAGATGCTGCGAAGTCTAGTCTTTCCCCTAGACAACGAAGGAACTCATGTGAAGAGTCTAACACCGTAGATATATACCAGAGTACTTCACCTTTGAAGATGCGTTAATCGGATGATAAAATAATTTCTTCTCTTATTCAATATCTGGAGGAATCCTATCAACACTGGTATGATCTATGCAGAGAGACCTCTTGTTTCACTGACTGGAGCAGAGCTGCAAGGAATGGGCAAAATTGTTATCTGAACAAACAGTTTGCCATGAGCAAATCTTCTCTTTTAATTGTTCTAGTGCAATTGTAGTAATTGATGAGATTATTAGTATGATGACATGCCAATGCCAAATGGTTAACATGGTTTTCGGATACCTTCATGATGGTACCCTATTATGGTCAGTTTTAGATGGATACCTTCAGTCTTTTCAATGTTTCTTCTAGTTGGGTGTACCCTGTTATGGTTAGTTTTAGATGACTGAGATATTAGGTGTGAATGTCCTCACTCTTGTTTTTCAGGTTTCTTGACAGAGCAGGGTGTTTCTTCCAATTCTAGGCCCTTTCTGAAATGTAATGGGTGTGGAACGACAGGTTTCAGGAGGCAATTTGCCAATTACTTAACAAGGTTGCATCTTCTGCCCATGCAAAGAAGATGGTATGCTTTAACAAACTGAAAAGGTCTTCCTGGAATAGAATGATAAAATGAAATGAAGCTTATAGGCCACTCTTGTATATTCTTTGCCATTGGTATCATGGCAAGTGAAATTAATTATGTGATTGATTGTAGGCTTGGAAGAGGAGATATGTTTGACTTTAGATAATAAGGCTGTACAAGAATATGTACAGGTGGAGAGAAATTCATTGTAGTTTTGGGCTGTGACTGGGTACAAGTGTTTTGAGATGCACATCTTGAATACCAGGCAGAGTAGATAATTCTTCGGAAGGTCTTTTTAATATTTTGTCTTGGGTTTTATTACTTTAATGCCACAAGAGTCCATCTAAATGTCTTTCATTTTATATATTACAGCTTCCAATTTCAGATCAATTGTTTTTGAACACTTCATTTATTTTTCCTGCTTGCAGCAGCACTCTTCAACTTGCTATGATGACTCCACTATCCAGGTACTACTCTTGGATCACGTTTTACTGTGATCCCAATTTTTTAACAGACAATTGGATGGATTCTGGGGTTCTCATATATATGATCAAGAACAATCTTTATATGATAAGAAACATGAAGAATCGGCTTATCAAATCTCTAGATCTTCCATTTTAATGGAGGATATCTCCTATGTTTTTCATCAGTTAAACATGGTGCATCCCTAATGTTTTTAATTTTTTAATGGATATGCCCGTTCGGGTCTAATGATTTGTCTTGTATTTTATATGTTTTAGCAAAATGATTATGGAACTTTCTGATATCACATTGTTTCTTCATTAAGTACAAGAACAAATCATTTCCTATTGCGACAAGGGTCATGTAAGCATCTCTCCCACCTCTTTCTTTGTGCTACAAGTACATATATACAAAATACAAGGTTTGTTCATGTACTGAATTTCCCTTGAGGACTATTTGAATCTCGTCTACTATTGCTGCTTAATTTTGGACCCTTTGAGCAATTGTTCATTTTTTCACCACAAAGTCTCATCAGTGGATTACTGATTCCTCCGCAATTCTTCATAGAAACTTGTTGATTTGTCTTTGTTGACAGAGAACCTATGACTAGCTTGCCAAAAGACTAAAAAAAACCATCTAAGAGATTCTGGCAGTGATGCATACAGGTTTGGAGATGGAAAAGATGGTTTGATTGCAGCATTGACTCTAACACATGCCACTCAGAATAATGCAGATCCTTTGCTCCAAGGAGCTTATGTAATTGCGATTCAGGTCATCTTGTTAGAAGTGTTCCCAAAGAAAAACATCTCTGGTTTTTGTTGTTTATTTAAAGTCTATTGAAACTGCTTGTATTTTAGCATTACATCTAACCATTTTAATCATAAACCTTTTGTCAGACATATTATTTGTTCAATGCTTGAGCATGGATAGAGGGGTTCTAGTTGGTGTTCCATGCCTATGGGAATGACTATTATCTTTATTTAAGGTACAAAATACAATTGCCATTGATTTTATTGTTAATTAACAATCCTCTAGTACACTCCACTGCTAAAGAAGGATATTTTGTAATCACAGGCCTAGTGGCATAACTAGAGACAAATGCCAACTCGATGAAACATGGGAAAGGCTAGTTGGTGGGAGCTATCTTCAATCAATATTAGTCAAGTTATTGTAGTTTTTGCTCCAAGAATGGTGAAAGATTTAGAGAGGTTGAAGTGTATGCCCTCATAATTGGATAAAACTATTCATAGATGATAGAATTTAGAACTTGTGAGTCCAAAGTGATTGGATGCTCGTTGTAAGGCTAGCAAGAGGGAAAATGGAGAAATTGCAAGAGAAGTAAATGACCTCTTAACCGAGGAAAAATAAATCGCCAAGTTGTTTGAAGAATAATGTAGGAGCATGCCCCTTAAAACCATATTTACTAAGTTCAAATTTGAATTTAAATATGGATAGGTATGATATGGAAAAAATGTGTAAAAAATATAGCATGGAATTTTTTTGAGTATTCATCTAAATAATACAAATACATTTTTGGTGAATTTCAGCCATAAAATTCAAAGTCAGTCTGGTTCAATTTGGTCAAAAACTCATTGACTTCACTGAATTGTAACTGAGGTGAATAATTCTGCTGATTGGAATTGACCTGAACCTCCAGTTTGGATGAATTTGGTAACTGTGCTTAAAACCATGCCAAGTTGGTCGATATGTTTACATTAATGTTTAGTTGTAGACAACTTAAGAGTGTGAGTCATATTAGAATGTTGTAAAAACAAGTAAACCCTATGACATGGGAGAATAACAAAGCCATGGATCTAAGACTATGCAAAATAGAATACGAGAGAATGAAGAGAATCGAGTACAACATATGGATAGGACATCATTAGAGTATATTGTAAGGGAAGGTTTTGTATGTAAGAGATTTAAGGAACATCTCAAGGTATATGCCATGGCACTTGGTGTAGAGGAATCTAACTAAATATGGAAAAGTGGTGGAAAAGCCAAAGACAAGTGAATTTTATAAACACATTTACTCTATGTAATTAATTCATGGCCCTTTTATGAATTAGAGTGCTAGTTACTTGAATATCTTTTATGCTTTGTTGATATTGTGTGACATGGTTATGCATAAGTTATATTAGAGCCATGGAGATGTGTGAGTGAGAAAGTTTGACATGCTCCTATTTGTTTATGTTGTTTTTTACAGCTATTGTGTAAAGCTAAGTGAATGGCTTCTTGAGGCTAAGGGAAGCCATGTGAACTGAACCATGAGAACATGTCAGCATATGAATTAGTGAGCATGAGAATAGAGACTTGTTGAAAATGAGTGAGGTGAGATTTGTATATGAAGTCTACTTGAGTGAGTGAGCAAGTTTGACATGCTCCTGTTTGTGTATGTTGTTTTAGCAACTGTTGTGAGAAGCTGAGTGAAGGGATTCTTCAGGCTATGTGAAGCCATGGGAATTGAACCATGAAAGTATGAGAGTCATGAGAACATATAAATTAGTGAACATGAGAATGGAACTTTGTTGAAAACGAGTGAGGTGAGATCTATATATGGAGTCTGCTTGAATGATGTTTTGTTTTCATAAGAACTAAGTTTTGAAGAACGATTATGTAGGATTAAGATGCTTGTTAGGTTGTGAGGATTGTTGGCCTTTGTGAGAGAGAACTTGAATGCACGCAGTGAAGTTTTTGCGAGGGTAGAGCTGTGGTAGTTTTGAGAGCGTTTTGAATGAAGATTTTTGGGTGTGTTATTCTTTCCTAAAAAATTGCAGTTGTTCTCTACTTGTGGAGTTTATGAGCCCTTGGAATATTGAAAGCTGTCTTAAAATTACTTGCAAAGTGAGGAAGCTTTGGTTCAACTGTGAAAGAAGTAGAGCTAGGCTCTCCACTTAAGATTGTCTCTCTATGTAATATAAATGTTCAACTAATGCTAGTCAAAGTACTAAGAAATCTATGAGAGTATTATGTATACAAACTAGATTTTTAAAGCTATTTTGAGAAAAGTTGTTGAAGCTCTGAAACAAAGGAGCACTAAAATATGCGTGATTGTCGATGAAAGCATTTAAAAGTCTACTAAAACTGAAAAGGCCTCTCATCCTCTGGAGTTGGATATATATCTAGTGTCCACATCTTGAAGCAGTTATTGAAGCAGTTACACACTACTGTTTGAGATTGGTACAAATAAACCCTCTCTTATTTGTTTTGACATCATGTAATACATTTTAATTCCTAATAAAGTGATTTGCATAAGGGCGCCTATCAAGTGTTTCCCTTTCTTGTGTTTAGTTTTTTTTTCCCTTAGGTAGAAATATAAAGGGGTATAAAAAATGTAAATGAAAAAATGGATACATGCAATATATAGGGAAAATAGGGGTTTTTTAAAATTGGCAAGGCATATTGGGAGGGGGTTAAAAAAAACGATTTTTGGAGGTATTTTCCAATATTTTTTGAAAATAGGGGTATTGTTTCATATGCCACGAACGAACGTGCTATGGCATAGTTTCACTAAGTGAAGACCCCATGATGTAATATTGTGAATATACTATATGTATAGAGTTGAACGTATGTAATGACGTAAGTGTAAAGTTTGGAGGTGTTTGGGAGTGTTTGAGTGTTTGGAGGTGTTTGGAGGTGTTTGGAAGTATATGGAAGTATTTGGGAGTGTTTGAAAGTATTTGAGAATATTTAAAAGTCCTTGGAAGTATTTCAGAGCTTGGACATATTAGGAAGTATAGTGTGATGAAGAGTGTTATGTTTGTATATATGTTATAATACGATGTATCTAATATGATATTAATGGGTTATGCAATTATTGCTATAATTGTATTGATATTATGGTATAACATAATAATTCTATGAGTATATTAAAAATGGAATATATAGGTTATATGACCAATATGTTGTATATGTGATTAATAATAATATGATATATGATTGAAGAATTATAATATATATGTAAACAAAAACGAGTGTATGTATATATTACATAGTAGTAGTAAGTATGGTATATGATATGCGTGTATGGTAGTGTGTTGTATAGCTAATAATTGTTTTACTGTAGAATATTAGAATATTTTGGTGGTAGGATGTTTGGTTGTTTGAGGTAACTATGTATTTACTTTGATTAATTAGTGTGCTACGTGTAAATAATTAGTAATGTAATGTATTATTATATATATCCTCATGTGTTAATAATTCTATGTAATGTTATGATAAATAGTAACTATTCGATATGATTTATATAGTTTATGTATGTTGTTTGATATTATTGGTTTCTATTGGATGTTATTGCTTAACATTGGATGATTAATGGTTGATACCGGTATGACATTGTCATCACTGTATGTATGGCTATTATTGGTTTTCCTTGGTTGTTATGGTTGTTGCGTGTATGATTGATACATTTTGGTTGATGTATTCTAGATGATGTATTATTATCGATATATTATGATCACTATCTTCTGCTTGATGAATCTTGGTTGATGTATTTTGATTGTGTATTTTGATTAACGTATTCCAATTGATGTATGTTGGTTGATGTATTCTAATTGATTTATTATGATGATTATCTTTTGCTTGATGAATCTTGTTTAATGTATTTGGATTGTGTATTCTAATTGGTGAATTCTGATTAATGTATTCTAATTGATGTATAATGGTTGATGTATTATGGTTGACGTGTTTTGATTGATGTACTATTATTTATGTTCATATAGCTAGTTTATGCATGTATGGTTGATATTACATTATCGATATATGATTGATATAGGTTGAGATATTATGAATTGATGATCGACATATGTATGGATGATGTATACATGAGGGTCATTGTATGATTGATATTAGTTTATGAATACTGGATTTTTGAATGATCTCTAAGAATAATTATGTCGTGTTGAGATGAAAAGTAATATGTTGTTATGGCCCTTTTTGGTTCTTAGTTAGATTAGAATTGTTGCATATAACTTCACTTTGCTTGTTACATTAAAATGCAAAAGTATTTAGGTGACCTTTGAAAATATTCATCCTTGTGATCTTCATTAGAAAAGTTTCTTCTAACATTATTGAAAGGTATACTAGTAATAACTTGGTGGTATTTTGTATATCTCTGTTGAAAAGTAGGTACTAACCATGTAATTGATTAAGTATGATAAAAGTACCTTTATTGAAGATGAAATTCAAATATCCTTATATATTCGATACTAATTTTGTAGAATGTGGTACTAGTATCTTTGTCAAGAAACTATCCAGGAATCTTGTTGAAAGAAAATATATATTTGTGACATTTGTTGAAAGTATCTTGCTTGGGTATCCTTGTAGTATATCAAATACCTTTGTTGAAATGCATCTTTGTAAAATATCATAGGGATAGTTCATGCATCTTGTTAGAAAAATATCTTAGTGACACTTCATTCATCCTTGTAGGAAAATTATTTGAGTGATAAATCATGGAAAAGCATCTTGGTAATGCATATAATGTCATTGACTTATCTAAACACATTTCATGTATATTAGATGCATTTCATATGATTGAAATTTATTAGAATAATATTCAGTTATATGCATTTCAATTATTTTGTTGAAGAAGTATCTATATTTCGAGTACCTTGCATATACTGAAGTATTTCATGTAATTAATTAGAAATTTTATTTTTTGAAAGATGTATTTTAAGAATCTTGTTGAACATTATATATGTTTACTGCTAACAATGTGTCTATTGGGAATGTGAAAAACATCCTTGTTAAAGAAGCATCTCTATTTCAAGTATCTTTGTTGAAGAATATGGTTTAGTTGTTGAGACTGAGTTCCTAGATTCCCTCAGGGAGAAGTCTAGTATCCATTTCTAGAGAGGTAGTCTGGTGGATTGTCACCCCTTTGCTTCCGTCATATCACTCTACTAGTCCAGGTTTTCACACAGGAATCTAGGAAATGGGGTGGTGACTCCATAGGAAGTGGAGACAGACAAGAAAGTAGTAGTGGGAAGCATTGAGGTTCTCAGAAGAGGTAGTTCTGAGAGTTTCTAAATTGATTTTTCTCTTATTATGGGAGGAACATTGTCTCGTTGAAGCTAGTTGCCCAAATTTGAGATAAGTATTCTCTCATGTGTTATTCATGTTGTTGTATTCTATATAGGTTCAATGGTGAATGATTTATGCTATCTTTATGTTCATGTTTTAGTAGTTAAAGAATACTCTTATATCATGTATCATACATTTTTATACCTGATGTTAATCATATGGTTGATTGAAATATGATTTTCAAGTGAATGTATCTTTGTTGATATTTGAATACCCTGTAATGGGGAATGAATATTGACCCTTGCTAATAGTCTTGGTTCCCATGCAGGAAGCCATAAAATGGGATGGATATATCTTGAGGAACATGTTAAGTGAAGGGTGTCACATCCCATGGGAAGTGGAGACAGACAGGAAAGTAGTAATGGGAAGTATTATGGTTTCTCGGAAGAGGAGTTTCGAGAAATACTACTTGAAAACTGAAGGTAGTGATCCCTTTGAAAGTTGTAAAATAATGTATGTATTATGCATCAAGGACGATGCACGGTTTAAGGGGGGGGGGATGTAATACCATGTGTGTTAAGCCCCGTACATATGTAAGTTGTAATTGTTTATTATTGGGGACCATGGTGCCGCGAAAAGGGTCTTTAAGGACCTAGAGACATTATTATTATTTTGTAAATAATTAATTAATGAAAACAATTGCCATATCGGAGACCACTAAAAGAGTATGGGAGGCCTAGATCCATAATGTGAGGGGGAATAGGGACATTCCTAGCACTTTATAACTTGTTTGGTTGATCTTGGTACATATTTCTATTTTTGTGGCTTTATTAGTTGATGATCACCCAAACATTGTACAACGGACCCAACTTTTGATTATTTTTGCCTATGTTGGTATTATTGAGCCTACTTCATGATTTAGTGCACCTTCTTTGTGTTTAGGTGGGTGCCACTTGTAGATTGATCCCCTTTGGTGGTTTTGTAACTCCTTTGTGGAGGTTATACTTGGTTTTGTAAATTCCATTTGCACAAGTGTTCCCTCACTGGCTATTTTTATCCTTAACACCTCAAACGTTGTGTAACTACTTATGTAACTCCTTGTGTAAATACTTGTGTAAATACTTGTGTAAATCATTGTGTAGCTCTTGTGTAATTACTTTTTTAAATCCTTGGGTAACTCCCCATTTTCTATTTTGGGAAGATTCCTTGAATTGTGTGACACCTCACCTCACTAATTTTGATTCCTCTTCATGGACAATGTGTCCACACACGAATTTGAGTGGGGTCGAGTGGCTTGGATTCACTCTCCTTGACATTAAAATTTCATGGGTTGGATTAGAGTTAAAGTATCGTGGTTGAAATACCCCCCTTGGATTGACTGAAGTTGGATTATCTTGGTTTGGTTGACCCCATTGAGGTAGTATTACCTTCTTTGGTCTATAAATCCATGTTTCATATCCTTGATTTGGGGGTTGTTCTTCATGGTTATTTTGGGATGGTTTTTTATTATGGTTGTTCATACTTTTGATGTTCCTTTGTTTACACTACTTCTATTTTTCTTGGACCTACACATAAATCTTGATGGTGAATGGTGATATCTTAATGGCCTGGGGGGGTCTGGATTACCGTTGCATTTGGTAGTGGGGTGGAAGAGGAAGTATGTGGTGAGGAATAGAGTTTTTTATTATGAAGTTGGAACCTGATTTATTCTTCAGTGCACCTCTATTTTGGATCTATGGCCTCGTCTCAGAGGTGACCTGTCAAAGTGAGATCTAGCTTGGCAGTGACAAAGGCTAGGTGGAATGTGGTCCAGATGATGCCAATTGCACATTTATAAGATAAGTAATTTATCTCATGTTTATTTAATTTACTTGGATTTGATTTCATTTATTTATGGATGCACATGAAATGTTTAATGAAACGCATGAGTTATTTTTTGAATAAGTTTCTCATAGAATTCAATCTATTTATGCAAGTAAATTTTATGAAGGAATTGGAAACTAGTTTTTGGGATTTTGTGCACAAATTGTTTGAGAAAATANCTACAAAACTGATATTTATGTATCTGTTCAGTATATACTGTGTATTTTGATGGTATAGTATCCTCGTAATGGTTTAAGACACTTCTCTTTGATGCTTCTACCCTTTATTCGAAAACTAGTTCTTCAATCAGACTCTTTGGCATAGTTTGGAGAATTATCACATATGAATTGTTTGTAAAAATTCATGAGTATTAATTTTAAGCTTATTTCTGATAAATAATATTGAAATTTGTTTGATAATGTGATGATAAATATTCTTGGTAGTGTTGGGAAAATGTCTACTGAAATTCTAGACCAATTTCCAATTTCTAGCTCCTTCAATGGAATTGTTTTGAGTAGATTTGTGACTTTGCATATGAAGTGTTTGAGAAAATTTTAGAATGAAATATACCTCTTCTATGACTAATAAAACATGTTATTTATAGTTTTAATTTCATTTGAATTATTCTATGAGATGTGGATTTAATTATTCTAGTGATTCATAGAATTACTAGTCAATTCAAATGAGTATAATTGACTTGTTTTGCGGATTTTTTAATGGAATGTATATGGGTGTAAATACACAACCATATGATTGTAAGTGATCCATGATATGATTTTCATGAGCTACAATAGTCATATATTTCTCTTTATCTGGCATTTGGAAAGTCCAATTGGAAACTAGGTACATTTCAGTGAAATTGACAAATAGTTTTTGGATTTGAATCTCTCTTTTTGGTAAAAGATGAATGTACAGCAATATTATCTGTTATTGATTCTTTAATTGTGCTATAGAATTATATTTTCCATATATGTACCTTCACCTATGTGTGCCATGAAACTCGTTACGATTGGTCTGATTGAATTCCTGGCAGTGTTTATTGACTAGTTGTACTGATTGAACTTGAAATATCCTTCCTTTATACTAGGATCAGATTTGAAAAATTACTTTATTTTGTTGTACATGCATGATTAAATATGTTTATAATGTCTCTAGGTTCACGTTTTGGTTCGTTGGCATGGTTGGGTGTCAATTTGTGCAAGACTAGTTGTTAGTATTGAACAACTAGTTAACTAGTTCTTATGGAATCATTTTCATAATTACTATGCTTAATTAATTAGAAAATGATAATTATCCTTGATTTACATGTTATTAGGTGTTAATTAGCCATTGGACTTGATAAACAATGGTTAGGTGATAAACAAATTAAAATATAATAAGTACCATCAATTGTGCACTAATTGTTGTTAAGTATCATAATTGGAACATTAATTAATAGTTAATCATGATTGAGAGTAAATGGCCTTTAGAGGTGGAATTTATGTCTGAATTGGATTGGAATGAATATGTGATGTTGATAGAAGGTGTTAGTAATCCATCCCAACCCTTGGATCAGACATTTAAATAGTTGTTGGATTTATTTTAATTTATTTGTAATTAAAGGGACTTTGTCATGAAACAAATATTGAAAAATGAATTTTGATATTTGTTTAACTAATCCATTGTGCTAAAACTATATAATTAGCCTTATATAGATAATGATATTTCCCTTAGACCCATTGATACCCCCAAGGGACATTACACCCAAAGAGGCTCCAAATACACATTGCAAGATGTTACACTGGGGACTATTGCCCCGACTTACAATGGAGGTTGTACCTCAAGGTATAGACACAATTAAGACACCCTGCAAGGGGGTAAACACATTCCCAATGGGGGTACAAAAATATACAATGATAATATACATCATAATATCTTCCTAAGTTACAAATACAACAACACGAATAATTGAATTTTCTATTACATTACAACATTCCAACATGTTTAGATCATCATTATAATACAATAGGAAAAAAACATTAGCCTCTGGAGGCACTTAAATGGCATACATATAGAAGGCTTACATTGGACCTCAAAACCCACCTAGGTTGACCAATAGGCTCCCAAATCGCCTCAAACACACATGAATATTATATGTGAACATTGGGATGGGATGGGTGGTCATGCATTAAGGTGGCCCATGTGTGGTGGGGTGAATGGTGGTGTGGGGGTTTCTTTACACTGTCCAAAAGGACCAAAAGATGAAAAAACAACCAAATACAATGAATGATCCCCCTTGGTAAAAATGAAATCCACAAATTAAGGGATGGGAGCACCCATAGGGACCAAGTGGTCATAAATTAGGCACCTTATCTCCTTGATGACCAAAACAAGGGCACTAGTGGTCATTAATAGTCCAAAACTCTCAACAACCTTAGAAAACATTATTAACCATCGTTTTGACCATCTAACATAGGAAAAAAAGAATGAAACTATGGTCCTAGGAGTAAAAAATTTCTAACATATATATACATATGTTTGTGTTGCAACAGTCTAAATGTTAGAATTTTTTTTTTGGCTCTTTGTTTGGCTTGTTTTTTCACAGAATACAGTAGAAATTTTAGATTAATGGTTGAAAAAGAATATGATAGTTGTTCAAATTACATAATATTGGTGCCCTTGTGGTATTTTAGAATGTTGGATCCCTTTATGCATTTGAAAACATGACTTAAACAATGCAAAATTCATATTTTGGAAAAAAAACGAATTCCAATAAAAAAACCGAGAAGTTCAAAAGGTCTAGCAAATAGACTACTCAT